>PVJN01020465.1:0-35959 GCA_004026805.1 Lasiurus borealis
TCAGTGAGACTCCAAAGGCCAGATAATTTTCCGACATATTTTTAACAACAACAACAAAAAACACATTTCCCCTAGGACACGAGTTGGAAGGTTCTGGAGGCAGCACCTGGGGTGAACAAGGGTAATAGAGTTCATAATAATTAATTCACAGCAGCTATTCTCTAGTGATCAAAGATTGAATCATATGCGAGTGTGGTTTTAATTTCCTCTTTTAAATGAAGAACAAGCAAAACGATAAATCACATATCCAATTCTGCCGTAAATCTCATTTGTTCCATTGCTTGCCGACAATCAGAGAGAAATATTTTATTCCTTGCATTCCTTGTCCATATCAGGTTCATTATAGTTTATTCTTTGCAGTATTAAGTGAGCACAGGCCGGGCAAACTCTGCAGTCCTTAGCAATGACTTCTCTGCTGCCCCAGGATGGAGAGGGACAGGCAATCAGACATGCAAACAGTATTGGCTTGTCTCCCTGTACATGCAGTTTGCATTGTGAAGGAGACACAGACATGTGCACCACCATGCTGAGGGGCATCTCCCAGTGATCTGTGGCTTGTGTGGAAAAATAATCTCGGGCAACCTGTAGTTTTAGCGAATAGATTTCCTTCCATTTTGGAGCCCCAGAACTAGCCAGATCTTAAATTATTCTCCTTTCTCCTTCTTCCTCCTCCTCCTCTTTCTCCTCTTCTTCCTCCTCATCTTCATCCTCCTTTTCCTCCCCTTCCTTTTCCTCTTCTCCTCCTCCTTCTCCTTCTTCCTTAAATCTTTATTGTTGCCCTAGGGCCTAGCTGATTTAGCTCGGTAGATACATCAGCCTGTGGACCAAAGGGTCCTAGGTTCGATTCCATTAAGAGCATGTACCTTGGTTGCACACTCCTCTCCTTTGGGCCCTCGTCTAGGCTCCTACGAGGCAACCAATCAATGTGTTTCTTTCACAGATACGTCTCTCTGTCTTTCCCTCTGTCTTGGATTCTCTCTAAAAAAATCAATGGAAAATATCCTTGGGTGAGGATTAACAAAAAAATCATTAAAGCCTAGCTGATTTGGATCAATGGATAGAGCGTCAGCCTACGGACTGAAGGGTCCTAGGTTTGATTCCTAGTCAAGGCTACATGCCTGGGATGTGGGCTCAATCCCTAGTAAGGGGCGTGCAGGAGGCAGATCATTGATGTTTCTATCTCTCTCTTCTCCTCTTCCTCTCTGAAATCAATAAAAAAATAATTAAAAACTCTTTATTGTTGAAATTTTTACATATGTCCCTTTATAACCTACTCCCAAACCCAACAAACCCCAGGCCTCTACCACTCTATTGTCAGTGTCCATGGGTTGTGCATGTATGCATACAAGTTCTTTGGTTATCTCTTCCCACACATCCATCCATCCACCCCACCTTCTCTCTGAGATGACATTAAACTCTTTACTCCAGTCCTTTGAAAGTCCTTCTACTTAGCACTAGGATTCACTGACAACAAGCAAAAAAGACACAAAAATGTCTGGAACTTTTATTTTTTAGTTTTCTAGAGACCGAGGTTTTCTGGAAGGTCTCAGACACTTCAGGTACAAAAGAGAGAGAAAGGAATTTGAACTAGATTTGTGAGATGTTGTTTTTTTGCTCTCCCAATCCTATCCTTCCTTTGAAGTTTTGCGGACTGACATATAATTTTCCTCTGTTTATACTTTCCAATGTTTGAACTCGTTTTGTGGATATGTAGCTTTTGCTAGGGAGATGGCTCAGCTTGATGTAATAACTTAATAGTAGATAACAGGGATGTTTTCCCCCATTCTCTCCAAAATAATGATTTTGCTGCAGTTACATATTGAGATGCCAAATTAGAAGCACTGGTGCAGCATTCCAAGAATAACGAAAAACATATGCAAGATATCTTTTTTGCCTTTATACATAGTTTAACGGAGAAAATCATTAGGATTTTGGTCATAATGTGCTGCAACTTTGTTTGCTGATCATCCGATATGACTCATCGTGAGCATCTAAAGATATGACTTTTTATATAACATCCACCAAAGTCATAGCTCATTACTTTGCGGGCAGGGAAACGACTCTTGCAAAAGGAGTCACGGATTGCAATTCTAATCGCTGTCTCTTTGCTGTATCTTCTTGCGTAAATCATCTGATTTATGAGCTGCTCCGGCCTGTCCTCCAGGAAAACGGTCCTCTCTCCCCACATACTCGCAAGGAAAATGCTGAACATCGTGGACACTGGCGAAGATAATGTGGTTTATTGGAAAGAACACCGAGAGCAGAATTGTCCCGGTTAAATTATTTAAATGTATCCTCCTACTGGAAAGCAATTCCTCAGTAAATAACCACAGATCTAGGTCTCCATTTCCTAAAGCAGAAAGCAAAGGCTTTTCCTAGAGAAGCAGGCCGAAGTAAACTTGAGGTGAGCAAATGCACATATAAAGTGAAAAATAAAGGTTAACATAGATGTTAAACATGCCAAGACTGGTTTGGCTCAGTGGATAGAGCATCGGCCTGCGGACTGAGGGGTCCCTGGTTCCATTCCAATCAAGGGCATGTATCCTGGTTGCTGGCACATCACCAGTGGGGGGCATGCAGGAGGCAGCTGATTGATGTCTCTCTCTCATCGATGTTTCTAACTCTCTATCCCTCTCCCTTCCTCTCTGTAAAAAAATCAATAAAAATATATTTTAAAATATATGTTAAACAATGTTCTGGGCAACACACACACACACACACACACACACACACAAGCAGCTCAGGTAACTCTCATGGTTGCCTTCTCATCTGGTACCATGGTTATCTACACTGTACAGATGAGGAAACCGAATCACAGGGAATCAAACTGGGTAGTTTGGCCAGTCTCCATCAGTGTCAGCATTCAGCTTGAAACACCTGGACAATTTCCCGACATAGCTTACATTCTCAAACTCGGAGCTATCATGTCAGTTTTTCTCACTGAAATGAACTCTTCCAAGATCTTTATCAATCTGGTAAAGGCTCACCTTCCTCAGAGAGAGGCTACCTCTGGCCGCAAATGCAGCCTCTCTCGTGACAGCTTGCCTCTCAAGTCTAATCCCAAAAGCTTCTTCTCCTCACCACACCACCGTTACAAAGGAATGAGTTGCTCTGAATACAGAGCCACGTGGTGGGGAGAATTGCCCGTGTGGTCTGGTTTGTTGCAGCTGATCCGTTTCAGTCCTGGGAAACGCTCTGATAGTTCCTGCATTCGAATTCCCTGCACGGGGCACCCTCTCTCTGGGCCTGTCTCCTTTGGAAGGCCTTGATGAGGTGCCCTATGCTGGAGTAATTCTTGTGCGCTTTACACAGGGGTTTTCTGATGTTTGAGATTTCTAGAGGCAGAGGAAGAAAATGTTAACCGCTTCACTTCCCTCATCTCCGTGATGCTAACAATAATGAGGATAAGAAAGATGTGTCTTATCCTTGTATGATGCAGACAGTGGTTCTCAACCTTCCTAATGGGGTGGTGACCTCCAACCATAAAATTATTTTCGTTGCTACTTCATCCCTGTAATTTTGCTACTGTTATGAACTGTAATGTAAGTATATCTGATATGCAGGATGTATTTTCATTGTTACAAATGGAACATAATTAAAGCATAGTGATTAATCACAATATGTAATTATATATTGTGAAATATTTATTTCTAATTACAAATAAATGAAATTTTGTCTTGAATCGTGGTGTAGCATGGGTAACAGTCTTCATAGGACAACAGTAAACTACATTGCTACACTTTGCTACACCGAGGAGTGGTCTGTTGGTTCCTAAGACCATGGGAAATAGGTGTTTTCTGCTGGTCTCAGGCGACCCCTGTGAAAAGGTCATTCGACCCTCAAAGGGGCCGCGACCCACAGGTTGAGAACCGCTGGATGCAGAGGTAGAGTATTGTTTTCATTTGGGAAAGTTTACTCCGGTGGCTGTATAATGTTCGGCAGGGGAGACATATCTGGGTGAGGAACACCGAGGAGGAGACTCTAGCGGGCACTCAGGTGGAGAACGATAAAGAACTGGATTGATGCAATGGTTACAGGACTGGAAAAGATGGCTCTTTTTCAAGTACAGTTGCGAAATATTGAAGAGATGAACTTGCTAAGACTTTGCAATTGGTTGTATAATGGGGGATGAGGGAGAGGAAGTTGTCAAAGTAAAGGGTCCATTTTTAACTGTAGAGCCAAGAGGAGGGTGGGCAGGTTATTTCAGCAATCCGCTCCTCAGCATCTAAGTGATGTGGAGATGCGTCCATGTGAACACACTGGCACATTCCAGTGGAGGAATGCAAAGTACCTGTGCAGTGCAGAGGCACACAGTGGTAGCACTCACTGAAATTAAAAGGCTATTATTTAAGAGCCATTGCAAATCAATTATTAGTTTAGCATAGAATTGTAAGAAAGGAGAGAAGGCTTCACAATACACAGGGGAATGACAGGGCATGGCCAACTCCTAGTTTCTGGAATCTGCACAGAAAGAATATTAATAATAGAAGTAATCCTAATTTATAAGTTTTTGGAGGCTTGAAAGAAATAAATGATAACTAAACATATCTCTCCTAGAAATAAGATTTGATAAACTATATGTCTTACCTAGCACAAGACCATGCTTATATCATTATAGTGAGTCAGAGCATCTCAGACTAGGTACCCTCCCATACTCCCAATGTAATCCCAATGCTCACAATGTAATCATCAATACCTATGAGTAGAGCTTGAGAAATACTCTCATTATTCCTTCTGTGACTGCAGACTGGAATGCAAGACCCGCATGTTGACAGTAGAAGGCATTTGTTGAAGAAGGCAGCCTCGGTCTCTAAAGAACTTCAGAAAGAGAAGCTGGTACGCCTAACTACCCAACACCCAGTTTATTACTCGAAAGAGAAGTCAACCTTTATTATGTTCAATCATTGAAATCTTATGGTTTACTTGTTATGATATTTTTTTAAAAATCTAATACGGCATACATTTTACTAATCTGTTCTTCCGTCTTCCCCCTCTCCCAGGAGCCCCGGTCTCTGGACTCCACCAAGCATCTGACTCCTTGATGACATCATGGGGCTGCTGAAGCAAAGCCAGACAGCATCCACCTCCACATCCTTCTGTGCGCGGAGAATACACTCCTACTTGTTTAAAACGCTGTTACTCAGATTCTTGCGTGACTGGGAGCCAAGAGCACTCCCAGCCGATACATCATTCGTGAAGACAGCTGGAAACGTTCCGTCTCCGACGGATGAAAACTCTTGGTCGTGGCCAGCAGAACTGAACTCACTGTGGAGGAGTTAAACAGTTACCAGGACTCTTTAAATGGGAAGAGCAGTCACAAGAGCATGATGGTGTTTGTAGAAATGTAGTGTTTTAATCCCAAAGCTTGTGATGTCTGAATCTGACCGTCTTAAGGTGCTTGGAGATCTCAATAAAAATGTAAGATCTGGCATTTTCTGGGACGTGGTTCATTGTAAAATTTTCCCCATTTTTTTTTTCAGTAGGACAGGCATTTTGCTTGAAGTCTTTCTCTTTCTGCAATGATTGGAATATTGGCCAAATAAAGTGTCTTAACGTATCTCATGTAGACATTACATTTCTTTGAGAGAGATTGGATAAAGACTGGGATAGTAATTTATTTATTTTTATTGATATCAGAGAGGAAACGAGAGAGAGAGAAAGATGGGAATATCAATGATGAGAGTTAATCATCGATTGGTTGCCTCCTGCAAGCAATTACTGGGGATTGGACCCACTACCTGGGCATGCGCCTTGACTGGAAATTGACCTCCTGGTTCATAGTTCAACATTCAACCATTGAGTCACACAGGCTGGGCTGGAACAGCAATTTCAATGTCCAAAGTGACTTTTAAAATCTTTTAAAAGCCCAATCCACTTATTGAGATGTCATTAGCCTCTTTCTGTTGAAGAAAAACAAAACAAACACCAGGGGGAAATTCTGGCTAATCCATTTTTCTCGCTCAGATTCAGTTAAATAAAAAACAACTATGTTTTTCATTGCCAGGCTACTGAGCCTGGAAATGCTATGTAAAGCAATCTATAAAGGTTTCAAAAAAGGTTGGGAAATGTCTGTAGTTTTTCTCCCTGGTCAAATAATAACTTGAAGCTTCAGTCAACCAAGCCTGCACCTCTGAGTCCATGTGTGGGCATAGAAACTACTTTTGTGGAGGGAGGACATTAATTTATTATAGAAATGCTTTATTAATGATCTAACCTATTTAATTAAGATTTTATTCACTGAATCAGCCAACACTATCAAGCACCCACTATGTGAATGTGCTATCTCAATAATAGCCTTACTCTGAGGAGAGAGTTTAGTCTTCCAGAAAGTATAGTGATTTTTCAAAAATATGTTTTTATTGATTTCAGAGAGAGAGAGAGAGGAAGGATGAGGGAGAGAGGGAGAGAAATATGGGTGAGAGAGAACATCCATCAAATGCCTCCTGCACGCCCCCTACTGGGGATCAAGCATGTGCCCTGACTATGAAACTAACTGGAGTCTTTATGATGTCTGAGTCCCTGCTCAACCCCTGAGCTTTGTCCCCTGGGTGATTTTGAAGTCAGACATTCCAGGTCTAAAGCCGATCTTGATTCTTCACTTCTTTGTGACCTCAGACATTTAGCAAGGCTTTGACACTTGTCTCCTCATCTTGTCCTTTATCCCATATTATAGATGTGGTGTGAGAATAAAATACCTCGTTCAGTTCTTAGACCAGAGGAGACCTCTTGCATGAGTGTTCTGTTCTTAGGGAATTAACAGTTCATCGCTGGTTCGGAGACAGACCACCACCCACAAAGGACGCACAGGTAGAACACTGTGAGGGTGAGGAGACAGCTTGGGGGTTCAGAAAAGGAAGAATTGAAAAGATGACAAATGAGCATAGGGCTGAAAAGCAGGATTTTATCTGAACCTGGAGAGACGTGTGGGTGTCTTCCATTGTCCCTTTAGGAAGGAATCTCTTCCTGCTTTTCACCCGGTGGAGTGATACATCTTTTTCAGTATTAGCGGCACATCAGCTTCGTTAATGTACTGGATGATTTGAGCTCTTTATTATCCCTCGTTATTTGCTGTCTTGCCCAATTTAACCTCATTCATCTGAAAGCTGGGAGACTGTGTTTAGAGTATTTTTCATTGTTGTTTGGGTTAAGCAGGCTTGAAACTGTTGAATCTTTAATGACCCATCCTCATAATGTGAGGAAATTACATAATGCTTGGCACTTAACCTGAAATGTTAACTCCATTATTTAGTCATTAACCTTATGTTTTATATGACCCCCATTCTTAGGATGATCAGTAGAGGTTCATTCCGGTATCATTGTGGGATAAATTCAATCAAATTCAACAAAACTTCCCAATTTCAGAAAGGATAGGAGAGGATGAGAGTGATAGAAACATCAATAATGAGAAATAATCTTTGATCAGCTGCCTCCTGCACTCCCACACTGGGGATCAAGTCCACAACCCAGGCATGTGCTTTGACTAGAAATCAAACATGACCTCCTGTTCTCTACAATGACAACCTTAATGAATTATTTTTTACTAGTGGCCCCATGCACAAAATTTGTGCATGAGGGAGGGGAGGTGTTGCTCAGCCTGGCTTGCACCCTCTCCAATCTGGGACCCCCTGAAGGATGTCCTACTGCCAGTTTACAGGGATCGGGCCTAAACTGGCAGTCGGACATCCCTCTCACAAACCAGGACTGCTGGCTCCTAACCACTCACCTGCCTGCCTGCCTGACTGATTGCCCCTAACCACTCTGCCTGACAGCCTGCTTGTCCTCAACTGCCCCTGCCGCTGGACTGCTCGCCCCTAAATGCTCCCCCTGCCAGACTGATCACTTCCAACTGCCCCCCATGCCAGTGTGCTCACCCTCAACTGCCCCCCCCCCCGCTAGCCTACTCACACCCAGCTTCCCTCCCCATTGGCTGTAATAATTCCAAGTAAACTACAGCAAATGAATAACCCCTTTTGAAAAACATCTACTTTCCAAAAAACAAACAAACTAACAAAGTAACAAATAAAAACTTATGCACTCCTCTAAAATGGGTGTATGTATTTTTGATAGGTTTTTACCATATCTGTGTTTGAGTTTTATGAATTAGTGTTCTATTTCATGAAACTGAATTTAACCAGAAATGAAATATGCATTTTGAATTGACCCCCAAAGAGACATCACATCATTTAATGTCCAACTATGGATTTAGTAACTTCAAGCAGTATCTCTGGAACAGCGAGTTGCCTGCCAACCATTACTCACATTGTATACTCCTGTTATACTTCTTATAAAGCTTTAAGATGATGTGTAGGAAATCAGAATTTAGAAAAGCTATTATTATATTAAAATACTATTTACAACAAATATATGACGCTCTCTGAAGAATTTGATATTTTGTGAAGAAATAGAATATAATAAGTAAGAATGCGTCCCTTCAAATATTAACATATTGGCCTGTTTTTACCAGATGTTTTTATTTTAGTGATTTTTTGGTCCTATATAAATGACAATGTTTTTCTCCAACTGTAAAAAGAATGAATATTTATTGAAAAAAAATAGGTTGTGAAATGCTACATTTGGTATTTTTGTTCAGTGCCAAGATTTAGTGATGTGGTAGGAAACTAATAATTTATTAATGTGTTCCTTCCATTGAATGGTCATAAGGTTTTCCTTTATGAATAAAATTTCCCCATTTCCAATGTTATCTTTAAGATTTTGAAAGGCAATGTGCTTCTATAAACCTCAAAACCCACTCAAAACAGCTAATCTCTATAATAAAGAACCAGGGTGTAATACCTTTACAAACTAAGCTCAACCAGACCCAGAAGTTAGTGATGGGTTGCTGTTTCTGCTGCAGGCCTGGTGCCCCAACACTGACTGCTGAGGGAGCTGCGAATCAGGGCCAGAGAGAGGCCTGAAGAGAGAAGCAGGGACTGATCCATTGCCACTGTGGCAGCTTTTGACCAGCACTTGCCTATTGCTTCCTCCCCCAGTGTGGCCAGCAGCCAGGCCTCCATTTCTCTCCAGAACTTCATCAGAGCTGCTGATCAGCCCCACCTTTCTGATCAGGCCCCGTTGATTGGCCCAGAGATGCTGACTGGCATAGAAACTGACCAATCAAAACAAAATCTGGGGCCTACAGGTGTTTCTGTTCAGGGAGAGCAGTTGATCCCAAGGTTGGCTCCAGCAATGGCCTTCGCCAAACTACAGAAAGTACTCAACAGTGATAGCCTGGACCCTTGCTGCCAGAAGATCCTGGAAGATGGAGGTCTGCAGATGATGAAGAAGCAGAACCTGATCAAATAGGAGCTGATAGCCAACCTGCAGGACTGTGAAAGCCTTATCCTTCGCTTGGCCACCAAGGAGACCACGGGTGTCATCAATGCAGCAGAGAAGTTCCATGTGATGGGCAGGGGTGGCACCAGCGTGGACAACGTGGATCTGGAGGCCGCCATGATGAAGGCCATCCTGGTCATGAACACTCCCAATGGGAACAGCCTTAATGCTGCGGAGCTCCCCTTTGGGATGATCATGTGTCTGGCCAGGCAGATTCCCCAGGCGAGGGATTAGATGAAGGATGGCAAATAGGACCGAAAGAAGTTCATGGGAACCGAGTTGAATGGAAAGACCCTGGGAATTATTGGCCTGTGGAGGATCAGGTGGCCATCCTTTGGGATGAAGACTGCAGGGTTCGACCCCATCATCTCACCAGAGGTCTCGGCCTCCTTCAGCAATCAGCAGCTGCCTCTGGAGGAGGTCTAGCCCCTCTGTGACTTCATCACTGTGCACACCCGTCTCCTAGCCTCCATGACATGTCTGCTGAATGACATCACCTTCGCCCTGTGCAAGAGGGCGTGTGTGTGGTGAACTGTGCCTGTGGAGGGATCATGGATGAGGGTGCCCTGCTCTGAGCCCGGCAGTCGAGGCAGTGCGCGGGCACAACACTGGACATGTTCATGGGGGAGCAACCTTGGGACCATGCCTTGGAGGACCAGGAGAACATCACCAGATGCCCCCGCATGGTCACTAGCACCAACGAGGCCCAGAGCCGCTGAGGGGAGGAGATTGCTGTCCAGTTTGTGGACATGGTGAATGGGAGAGCCCTCGTGGGAGTCATGAATACCTAGGCCCTTACCAGCGCCTTCTCTCTGCACACCAAACCTGGATCAGTTTGGCAGAAGCTCTGTGGACTCTGAGGTGAGCCTGGGCAGGGTCCCCCAAAGGGACCATCCACGTGTTGACACAGAACTTATCCCTGAAGAATGCCAGGAACTTCCTGAGCCCTCAGTCATTGTCGGCCTCCTCAAAGAGGTTTCTAATCATGTGGATGTGAACTTGGTGAAGGCCAAGCTGCTGGTGAAGGAGGCTGGCCTCAGTGTAACCACCTCCCATCACCCCACTGTGCCAGGAGAGCAAGGATGCGGGGAAGCCTCCTGAGCGTGGCCCTGGCAGTGCCCCCTATCAGGCTGTGGGTTTTGTCCAGGCCACCACACCTGTGCTCAACAGAGCTGCCTGCAGACCAGGAGTGCCTCTCTGCAGGGGTCTGCCCCTGCTTCTGTTCTGGGATCAACCCTCCAACCCTGCATGCTGCCTATCCTGAGTGGGCTCCTGGCAGACAGGCATGCAGCTGTTGTCCTACCAGACCTCGGTGGTGTCCAATGGGGAGACCTGGCAGTCATGGGCATCTCCTCCCTGCTGCCCAGCCTGGATACCTGGAAGCAGCATGTGACCGAGGCCTTTCAGTTTCATTTCTGATCTTGGGGCTCACCAGGACCAGCCTTGGGGGCTTTGTGATCAATATTGAAAGGTCATATTTCCAGGGCTGACACTACTTTTGTGGTCTGACTCCTGTACTAACCACTTAAATAGCCCACCCTCCACCCTACCTCCTCTGTATCACCCCCCCCCCCCCAAAAAAAAAAGAACCAAATCTGGGTGAGCTACAAGGAGCCAATGGCTGCCTATGAGGTGTAGCTTTTGATGGTGACTGGCAAAGAAACCGACCAATCAGAACCAAATTGGCCAGCAGAGGAGGCTGTTGGGGGTGAGATCAGGCCTGCAGGGAAGGGCAGTTGGGGGCAACCAGGCCAATAGGAGAGGGCAGTTGGGGGCAATTAGTCCAGCAGGCAGAGAGGTTAGAGGCAATCTGGTAGGAAGGCAGGCAAATGGTTAGCTGCCAGCAGCCCTGATTGTGAGAAGGATGTCTGACTGCAGGTGGGATTGGGCCTAAATTAGCAGTGTGACATCCCCTGAAGAGTCCCGGATTGGAGAGGTGCAGGCTCGGAGGAGGAGCACCTGCACAGTGCACAAATTTTGTGCAATGGACCTCTAGTAATTTACATAAAACCATATAGGAAAAAATGAAGTTGCAAGAACAAACAAGTAAACCACCACTGTGGTGACCATGACACTCACTGGTAGGTTCTTGTATTTCCTGGAGTGTAGCATGTGATTGGATGTTGTGAAGTGATGTTACATCACTTTATTGATTTTTAAATATATATATTTTTTTTATTTCAGAGAGGAAGGGAGAAAGAGAGAGTTGATTGGCTGCCTGTTGCACACCCCACACTGGAGATTGAACTCACAACCTGGGCATGTGCCCTTGACCGGAATCGAACTCATGACCCTTCAGTCCACAGGGTGATGCTCTATCCACTGAGCCAAACCAGCCAGGGCTGTTCCCTTGCTTTATAGCTCAGGTTATGCCAGGGCATTTTGAGACCACATAACAAATGCTTGGCATGGAGGTAATCAAATAGAATTGCAGTCGAAATAATCAGACGACTTAGCAGGAAAAAATAAATCTCCAAATAATGCTATTATGTACTTAGTCCTCAGAGTACATGGAGATTATTAACCATTCATCACATGTTCACGTTATCACATCAAGGGGATCCAGACAATAACATTTATCTGGAATTTTACATTTGACTGGAAATATATCTGACATTTAAAACTTAATAGCAAGGCATTTCCAATACTATGATTAGGCAATCCCATTTAGGATTATAGATAGCTATAATTTGCTCATTGTAGGAAAGTCATAGGAGATGACTCTGATTTCTCACAGGGGAGACAGATGACGGCATAAATGCAGGGTGGCAGGTGAAGGCTAATTCATTTTTCACCGAGAAACCTCATAAAACAGCATCCGCTTGGTGCCTCAGACCCTCATGTCAGTGCTACAGCATTCACAGATGTTGGATTGGCGGGATCACAGCCATCAAACACGTAAGAGAAAGAACTATGTGAACCATCCACCGGTAAATTAATTTCAAAAAGGATATTCCTTCCAAATGACCAGAATTATTCTCTTTTCCATTCGAGGAATTTGCACTCCAGGTTTTAGTTCAAGGGAAACTGGATTCCTAATAGGAATGATGCGGAGACAGCATGGAAAGAGAGCAAAGGCAAGTGGTAGGTTTGGTCAGAGTGAGGAGATACCACTCTAAGGCCCATGGAAAATCTGTCTCTTTTTTTGGGCATTGCTGGCACTAGATAAATTTGTTCACTGTGCCCTAACCAGTTTGGCTCAGTAAATAGAGCATCAGCCTGTGGACTCAAGGGTCCCAGGTTTGATTCCGGTTAAGGGCATGTAGGTTGGTTGCAGGCACATCTCCAGTGGGGAGTGTGCAAGAGGCAGCTGATGGATGTTTCTCTCTCATCTATGTTTCTAACTCTCTATCCTTCTCCCTTCCTCTCTGTTAAAAAATCAATAAAAATATATATTTTTAAAAAATTCGTTCACTGTGTGGTCTTTGGAATGTCCTGTAGCTCTTCCAAACAACTATCGCTTTTAATTCACAGTCTTTCTTAATAACAATCATTAGTTGGCCACTTTCACATTGAAACCACTGTCCAGTTATGCTACTCTTATATTATTCCCACATCACCTTCCGTGGTGTTTCAGATGTTCCCACAGATTTCACCACACAATTATAATTTCAGGTTACTAATCAGGTGTGTCTGATGGCATTAAATTCCCAGAGCATCACTGCGTCTTAGGGCTGCTTTGAGGTATAATACTCAGCTTTCATATGGTACAAGTGAGAAATACACTATTTTTGTTTTAAGTTAATGAGAGGATGTGTTTTCCTGCACATAGGCTAGTAGTAAATGCTCACTCAAACACAGATTATGGATTGTGTTTCCCATCTTCTTGCTTCTTCACCAAATGGAATGAGTAGGGAATAGTCGTTGTCAAATATCTTATAGTATTTTTTAAAATATTTTTATTGATTTTACTAGAAAGAGGTGAAGGGAGAGGAGGAAAGAGATAGAAACATCAATGAGAGATAAATATCATTGATTGGCAGCCTGCATGTTCCCTACTGCATGCGACCTGGGCATGTTCCCTGACCAGAAATCGAAGCAGCTACCTGTTGGTACATGGGTCTACACTGAACCATCGAGTCACACCAGCTGGGCATTAATGCATTTTTAAACAAGATTTTATTTTTTATATCTTTTATGCATAGTTTACGTGACATCTTAAAATGCAATTTTAAAGCCTGCTCTATCTATCTATCTATCTATCTATCTATCTATCTATCTATCTATTTAAATATGTTTTTATTGATTTTTCTTTGGAGAGAGAAAAATGCAAGAGAGAGAGAGAGAGAGAGAGAGAGAGAGAGAGAGAGAGAGAGAGATATTGATTGGTTGCCTCCTGCACACACTACCTGCACAGGAGATCAAACTGCAACCTGGGTATCTGCCCTGACTAGGAATTGAACCAGTGAATTTTCAGTGCAAGGGATGACACTCAACCAACTAAGCCACACCAGCTAGGGCTATCCAGATATTTTTATCTAATATTGTCCATGATAGGATGATTTTAGAAAGCATATTTGAAATGGGTGCATACTTTTTCATCATATGAAGACCTCATTCATTAGATCATCCCCATGTTGTCAGACCATTAAGTTGCTTCCAATGATAAATAACACTAAAATGAGTACCCTTGATCTTAAACTTGTATATATATTATAGACAATAAGGATATGAGAGTTTCCTGGAATGGAATCAATTTGTCACAAAATTAGATATCTTAAGCCGCTGATGTACGTTGTTTTTTGTCATCCAGAAATCTTGGGCCAATTTACCCTCTCACCACCAATATATGCAATTGTATATTTTGTTGTACTCTCATCACTATGTGTAAACATAAATGTCACATTGTTTTAATTTGTATAGAATTTAATTAAAAAATATTGGATTATAATGATTACAAGAGAAAAAGCTGCTCATCAGGAGTCAGGCCGTGATTATTGTGAACATTATGCCACACTGACATTATTTACTTTGGAAGGCAGCAATGGTATGCAGGGATTTCTGGGGACATAATACGTTGGTATTTTGAAAAAAATCATTTCACAAAGTCTCTCGGTGAATAAAATTGAAAAGAGATGTGCTAAAGACTATTAGAAAGATGTGAATTTGTCATAGATCAGAATAGTGATTTAGAAGTGGTTCTGTCAACTGCAGAAATTTTTAAAATCTATTTGGAGTTGTCACAATAAACAAAGGTGTTGTAGGCATTTAGTAAGTGAAGGCCATGCTGACCACAATTTTCTTGAGAATCATTAAACTATAGGATACAAATAATGGATCAATAGCAACCTAGAATATCTCTACTATATCTATCTAAGACTTTTTCCTTGTCTCTTTCCCCCTTCTTCTTTTCTCTCTCTGTCATGCACACACACACACACGCACACACACTACACACTTTTATAGACTCACATGTTAAATATTTATGTATGAATCTATTTAATTACTTAAATGGTGATAACATAGCCATGCATTTCAAATTTATAAATAGCAAATGCAAGAATAACAAAGAAGGAAAAACATGTCCTGGCTAAAAAAAAACCAGATTCCTAAATATTATAAAAGATCAACTACAGTAAATATTTTTAATAGGAAGAAATTTAAAGCAGGAGTAGTCATTAAAACATCAGTCTAACCGGAAGTGTTGTGAGGGCATGACTCAGTGAGAACATGTTACTTCCAGGAAATCAGGAGGTACAGAAATGGACTGTAGACACTGTCAATGATCTCAGCAAGCAGGTGATTTGAAAAAGTCTGCATTTCTACCAGGTTCTGCCACAAGAGAATGGCAATGCCTTTTCCTTCTCCTCCATATTCCAAATCTCACAAGTGCCCCTTATCGGCAGACCCTAAGCTACAGCCCGCCTAGCTAGGAAGTCAGTTCTCCACCCCTGTGATGCAATGAGAATGCAGAAGGAGAGGAAATGGCACAGAGATGTCAGTAGTCACTATCACATCAGACAGGATTTCCAGTCCACTTGTTATCACTTTTTATTTTGTGCCTTGAAATACAGTATCACTACACCATCTACTCCAATTTATTTCTCTTCCTTAACTACACTCACACTCCCATTTTATTTTATTTATTTATTTTTTTAAATATATTTATTGATTTCAGAGAAGAAGGGAGGAGGAGAGAGAGATAGAAGCATCAATGATGAGAGAGACTCATTGATTGGCTCCCTCCTGCATGCCTCCCACTGGGGATCGAGCCCCCAACCCAGGCATGTGCCCTTGGCCAGAATCAAACCCAAGACCCTTCAGTCTGCAGGCTGAAGCTCTATCCACTGAGCCAAGCCGTCTAGGGCAACACTCACATTTTAGAACTATCTAAGGTGTTTGAGATAGAGACAGGGGAGAGTAGGGGGAAGGGGAGAAATCAACCAAAAAACTTGTACGTATGCATATAAGCATAACCAATGGACATGGACACTTGAGGGGAATGATTTCTTTACTGATTAAGGTATTATACATGTGTTCTTATCCCCGATGTATAATACCTTAATCAGTAAAGAAACAAAGTAAATTAATGAAGAAAGAAAGAATTTCAGAGCTATAACTATGTTGGAGGTCAGGCGAGGAGGTGGAAGCAACTGTAGGATCTAGGTCTCAAAGCCCATAATTTAAGCAACATTAACCATACGAGAGCTTATGTAGACCCTTGTGAGATGTAGGTGGCTAGAAAAGGACAGAGCCAAAAGGAAGCATAGACCTAGCAGTAGACACGAAGAGCAAGAAGGAATTGTTTGACGTTGGATGTAAGTCAGAGATGTGTGGAGTATGAAGTGAGAATTATTAGAGTGAGCGATCAAAGGTTTCAGTGTGTTTGGGAGAGGCAGGAGGAAGGGACTTCTAAGGCAAAGAGAAGTCATCGGGAAGAGAAAGAACATTCATCAGGACGCCTAGAGATAATTTGGTTGGATACAGTAGTACAACCATAGCTGTGCTTTCTCATTAGTCACACATCATGTGACATTGCCACTATATGATAAATGTATTTTGTAAAACATATAAAAAAGTCCCTTTACCATGTAAAACATAAAAAAAAAAAAAATGCTTGGTGTTTGAGGGTTGACCCATGGACCCGGAAGTCACAGTTCAATTCCAGGTCAGAGCATATGCCCAGGTTCTGGACTAGATCCCCAGTGAGGGTTGTCAGGAGGCAGCCAATTGATAATTCTCTCTCATCATTGATGTTTCTATTTCGCTTTCTTTTAAACAATTTTAAAAACTATGCCTTTCATTTTTCTGATATTTTAGTGCTTTGTAAAACTTAATTATTTAACCCATTTCCCATTGACATGTTGCATCTCTTTCTGAAGAACTAAAAATTCTACTGTTAAATATACAGGATATATTAAGTTGCATGCTGGAAACCAAACATTGTCTCACTATGAACAGGAGACCAGAAGGCTGGTCAACCTTCATTGCTCTGAAAGGTCAGAGCTAATCACTCACTGTTTCCTTGAAACAGCCTCCACCTGTTTGTTTCATGTTAATTTCTGTTTTTGTTAGTTCCTGCCCAAAGGCTATGGGTGTGTCCCAAAGCCTTAATAAAAGGGAGAAAAAGGCCAGAGCAAATGCAGTCCTTTCCACTAGAGGAAGGCTCCTGCCTGGCCCCCCAATATCGCCAAATTAATGTTTTCTAGTCTCTCTCTTCATTTGCGTGCTGCCTCCTCCAGAACCCGAACCCTGAACCGGGAACCCTGAACCACGTGGGACGTGGAAAGGGGCTCCCACAGTTTCATTTGTTATAAATACAAATCAACTTCCAAATTACATTTTCTAATGCCTTTATGGGTCATGATACAGTTCACAATTTACATAATAATTGAAAAATGCCAATGTGCTCACAAACTTTGATTTCTTGTGTTTTACATCAATGGTGGGCAACACTTGTCTATAAAGGGCCATGTGATTATCTCCAAGGTGACAGAATTTGAATGGGAAAAATGGACAAAATCCACGGTATAGTACTTGACAGAAGAAATATAGTGCAAATCAGTAAAGTTATCCTATAGTGGAACAAACCTATTAAATAAATTGACCTAATTGACATTTATAATTCACTCCAACAACAGAACATATATATTCTTCTGATATATTCATAAACCTTTCATTGATCATATTCTGGGCCATAAAACAAGTCCGAATTCATTTAAGAGGATTAATCATCTAAGGTAAATTCTCTGCGCACAATGAAGTCATTGAAA
The DNA here is from genome assembly GCA_004026805.1 of Lasiurus borealis. Lineage (NCBI taxonomy): Eukaryota > Metazoa > Chordata > Mammalia > Chiroptera > Vespertilionidae > Lasiurus > Lasiurus borealis. Next base: position 17,547 of record PVJN01020465.1, read on the forward strand.
CATAGCTGGAAAATTCCCACATATTTGCAGTTTAGCAAAAACACCTCAGAGGAAATTAGATTGGCAAGGTGGTCAATCTCTCCCTAGTTTCAAGAATGGATATGTGACTCAACCCTAAACTAATCAGATTACACAATCCTGACCTCAGTCATGGATTCATAGAAGAATACATGCAAAATGTTTATTCAGCCAGAGACAATCATGGCTACTTTGCTGCACAGGTAATAGAAAGTTTCTTTCTTTCCTTTGCAATTGCCAAGACAATAGGTCCCAGGCTCCACATTACTGCTGCCCTCATGTTACCTTGAGAGGCATACTGCCTGCAAATAGAGACAATATCCATACGTGAAAGCTAAGGCATGGAAAACAAGTGAGCACGGATGATATTGTCTGAGTTGCTACATCATCAGAATCTGACACTAGAAAGAATTCTGATCTTTGCTGTTTTGGGAGACAACAAAATTCACTATTGTTTGAGCCAGGATGAATTGATTTTTAGCTTTGGGTCAGATATTGTATGAAGTAATAGAGTCATCTTGTTTTGTCTTTTCCTACTCCCAGATATAGAACTAGCCTATTCCCTGAGATTGACTTTGGAAAGCACATGTGATAATAACACTGAGATTCAAATGTAAGTGGAAAGAGCATCCAGCTTATTTCCCATGGCCTACATGGAGGATCGCAAGTTAGATACATGGAGAGATTGGAGACTGGCAGAAATAAGCAAGAAGTTCATTTCTTCATTGTAGGCCAAAGTTCCATGGCTCAAAGCTAAATATCTCTGCAAACTTAGCTCTGCTGCCATTTGTTTCCTATCAGTTACATTTTTCCTCAAAATTATTTATGTGGCAGCATGATAGTGAAGTGTCCGCAATGTGTGGCCACTACATTTCTGAATGCTTTTCTGGGTTTAAATGTTTTTCTTCGGCTAACTTTAGAATCTTTTCTTTAAAAGTATTTGATGAAGCCAGCCAGGAATTGGGAAGATAATGTTCCCGAACTTCCTTACAGATGAATAATTAATGTCGCTAAGGAATTAGATAGTAGGAAATAGTTTGCTTGGAGCATCTGCTGCTTATGGGAACAGAAGAAAGATATTAAACTTTAAATTAGGTATTGCTTCTCAAAGATGAAAGGAAATATACACTAACCTGGAATGTAATCATTACTTTCTATTAGGAGAAGTTGACTTTATTTATTTGAAAGTATAAAAAACATAATTATCACTTTCAGCCCATGGCCAAAAATATTATATATTGAGTTAAATATAGGAAATCAATAATAACACATCCATTCTTCATTTTGATGTGTGTACACATTTTTTACAAATAAAATGGGCATTTTCATACACAAGTGATGAACATCAAAGAAAAAAAGGAAAGACTATTTTTTTTTCAACAAAATTAGTATGTAACATACTAAAAACGTCTAATTTCCATGGCAATTATTTCATAGGCCAAAGTGATAAATAGAGCACTGAAGTCTAAGTAAATTTTACTTTTTAAATTATTTATGAAGTTTTGATCACTAACATAACAGTTAATTGTAATAAAGGACTACTATGTTAAATTTATTTTCAGTATAACTATTAATAAGAAAAACAGCATATATTTATATGTCTACAGGGCAGGGCAAAACTAGGTTTACAGTTTTTCATATGGAAAATATACAATAAATAATAAATAATAATATGTACAAAAAATAAACTGTTTCACATACAACTGTTAACCTACTTTTGCCCTATCCTGTATAAATTTCTGCTATTTTGATATAATTTCTTTTTAAACAAGATCTAAGGGAAATAGATTTATATGTGAGAATTTTAAATACTGGAATATAGTCATTAATAGCATAGCTTCAAAGATATCAAATTAAAATTGTGTATATGACAGCCAGTTAAATAATTTCCTTAACTGTCATTTTACTCCTCTGTAAAACAGATGAATGTTATTCATTTCACCTACTATACAAACTGCAAAAAATAATGTGAAATAAGATATATCAATAAATTTGACTGAATGTTATGAAAAAGCAAATCAAAGGAGAAAAAATATACATAATAAACATTTTTAAAGCACTCAATTTCACTGGTGATTAAATAAAAATACATTTACCACCTTTTACATACTAAGTTGAAAAAAAATAAAAATTTTTTAGACTATTGAGTGTTAGTGGTGCAAAAGGGATAATTCTCATGCACGGTTGCTGGGTGTATAATTGAAAGAACATGTTGGAACAGCACTTAGTAAGTGACTGAGAAAATGTTAGATGCATCTCCTCTTTCATGTAGTTATTGCATGATTAGGAATCAATCATACTGAGATGTGCTTATAACTTTATTGGGGGAGGGGAGTAGTGTTCCCCAGCTTGAACAATAGAAGTAGTACAGCATAAATAAAATGATATGTGAGTACCATATTTTCCAGCATTTAAGAAGACTAGGAATATAAGACGACCCCCAACTTTTCCAGTTAAAATATAAAGTTTGGGATATACCTGCCCTATAAGATTACACCAGTGTATAAGACAACCCCCAACTTTTGAGAAGATTTTCCTGGGTTAAAAAGTTGTCTTATACTACAGAAAATATGGTAAGTTTAAGTACAGGTTTATATTTTGCCTTGTCCACCTGGAATATTGGACAACTTGCTTAATTCATATGAAACAATCTCCTTATATCTAGAATGAAGACAATATATCATTGAGTTCTAAAGCAACCAATTTCAAAGCCCAGAGCATTGTAATTTCAGATTCTCCTTAGGTATGCATCCTGTTTCTGAAATTAGTTTAAATAAGGAACTTGAACTAATTTTCTTTAAATTGGTTCATCAGCATGGATCTCGCAAAGTAACTAGCTCAGTTATAGCTAGAGCTCAGTTTGAACAGTTGTGTTTGCAATTACAGACCTGCAATAGTTGTAGTCATACTTTCTTGAACCTATCATCAATCACACTTATCCTATGTTTAAAATACCTTGAGAGCCATACCAGTTTGAATCTTTGCTTACTGGATTTGGAAACATAAGCAAACAAAGAGACCTAACAGAAGAACGGAGACTGGTAAGGCATCGAGGTGCACCAAAGCATCAATGGAGCCACGAAAGGAAAACAGGAAGAAATAAAGGCTATAGCACTGGGGGAAAAGGAAATAAATGAAGCTGGCATTTTAACTCAAGTGACAGGATTTTGTAAATATTTATTTCTGAACATTGTAAATTTCTTATAGAGTAGTTAGGTAGTTTACTAGAGAAGTAAAGTTTATTTTTCCTCTCCAAATAACTGGCAAAAGAAGACATCTGGCTTACTGAATCAGTAGTCATTAAGGAAATATTTATTGTTCTTTTTTTTTTCTGGCACAGTGTCCATAACTGAACATTACTCTATTAGTAATGAAACCTTGTAAAATATGGGGCCAGGTCTGATGGTTTATCAAATAGCCAGAGTACAACCAAACATAATTCACATAAAGAAAAGACTGTAATGATTTAACAGTTTTTCTGAAGGCACTTCAGACTTTTTTTCATTCATTCAATCCATCTACCCTGTTTGAAGTATTTTAGGGTATCATAGGAACACTGTGTAATTGCCCAAAGTTTGGAGTGGACATCAACAGATACAGATGTGACAATGACAACGTGACAGCTGCTCTGTGACTGAGGGAAATCCATCGACCTCTGTGAATCCAGGAAAGAAGAGTAATTAATTCTTCTGAGATAAGCTTTGAAAGTGAGAAGATGTTTGAATTTCGTCTTGAGGGATAAATGTGAGTTAATGAGATTCTACTCGGGAAGGGGGAGATATGACTTGAGATGGGGAAAAATTGATTGAAACAGGTCAGGGCTATCATTAAGAACATTCAGGATCACAAAACTTGCAGAATAAAACCGCCTTGACCATATAGCAAATACCAAAATCATTGTGAGATAACTGTCTAACATCAGTTTGCTTTCTATTTACCATTATCTTTTCTTGAAAAACAAAAAAGGTATCTGTCATTCAATAATTAACTTGCATTAGCTTTGGTTGGATCTGTTTCCATTGTTTCATTATGTAGTGAGAGCTGAATACACATTTAAGTAAAAGTTCAAAGGAAAACTTGTTAGCTCAGCATTCTATTGCTTCACAATCTCTTCTTCATCCATATTTTCAGCCCTACCCTACTGCTCACTTAGAAACCTTATGTGCCATCCAAACTATAGTCTTCCTGAACCTGCCTCGGACGTGGATACTTTCCCACTCTCCTTTGGATTATCTCCTTCCTCCATTATAACTGAGTACTTAGTAAGCATTGATTAAGATTTGGAAGTCATGGGTTGTAATCCTGAGTTAGTCAGGAATTCCTATGAGACCTAGAGCATGATGTTTGATTAATTTTGGTGTCCGTTCTATTATCATTATACTAAAGGCCCCTGTGCACAAAATTCGTGCACTGGCAGGATCTGTAGCAGCTGTGGGCTGCTGGCTGGTGCCTCCCTTCCTGGGCTGCCCACTACCATCCAGGGCCTTCCTTCATTCTGTGCTGCCCCCTGGTGGTCATCGCATGTCATAGCGAGCAACCAAACACCCAGTCAAACTCCCGAGGGGACACTATGCATTTTAGGCTTTTATATACATAGATAGTTATTTGTCACTATAAGCTCTAAGTCTTCCCAAGTCTTGCTTTTGTGAACTTAGTAAAACAATCTCTGACAATCTCTTCCTCCAGCTTTATTTTTTTTAAATATATTTTATTGATTTTTTACAGAGAGGAAAGGAGAGAGATAGAAAGTCAGAAACATCGATGAGACAGAGACATCGATCAGCCACCTCCTGCACGCCCCACAGTGGAGATGTGCCCGCAAGCAAGGTACATGCCCCCAACTGGAATCGAACCTGGGACCTTTCAGTCCACAGGCCGATGCTCTATCCATGGAGCCAAACCGGTCTCGGCTCCAGCTTTATTTTTTTAAAATATATTTTATTGACTTTTTACAGAGAGGAAGGAAGAGGGATAGAAAATTAGAAACATTGACCAACTACCTCCTGCATGCCCCTTACTGGCAACCAAGGTACATGCCCTTGACTGGAATCAAACCTGTGACCTTTCAGTCCGCAGGCCGATGCTCTATCCACTGAGCCAAACCAGTTTCAGTTCTTTCCCCGGCTCTAATTGCCTTTACAGTGTGCATCACTAGGTGGTAGCCCAGGAATTAGAACATTACCTAGCACAGAGTATATGCTCAGCATATATTTGCTGAGTAAACAAATTAATAATTTAAAATCAAGTGATTGCATGCTTATTTCATAACATAACTGAAAGTCATTGTACAGGATACCATTTTGTCTCCACTGTGATTAATTCTGAACCAGGGGTATCCTGTTTCTTTCAGGAACATTTGTGTGTGTGTATGTGTGTGTGTGTGTGTGTGTGTGTGTGTGTGTGTGTGTGGCAACTGCAGGAAGAATGCTTGGATAAATGGCTCTCATTTAAAGCTACAGTAACCATAGCACAGAGGGAAATCCGGACTTGTTCATTATTGCAACAAAACCATGCACTAAGTAGAATTCTAAAAACAGTATGCAGCATGTTGAATAATTTTATGTAATGTGCACAAAGATGTAATTAAATTAAGATATTACATTATAGTAGTGGAATGAAAGTATTCCACATTCTCTGTAAAGGAAATCGGATTCCTTGGACTCTCATCATTAATATATTACAAATATTTAGAAAGTTTACTTGGAGCAAAATTAGACTCTAACTCTAGGAAGCAATTTCCAGCAGCTTCTTCCTGGCAATAGAAAAATAAAATCACAGCTCACTCCTGCCCTAAAATTCCACCAGGTTGTGCTACCTGTCCTCCGAGGTCACCTTCAGACCTCCATGTCCTGCCAATGAAGTTCCACCCACCAGGAACCTCTTGTCTTCAGCTCTATTCACCTTCACACACCCTGCTTACCCATTCTGCAAGACTCATCTTTCAGGTGTCTCCTCTGTGGAGAACTGTGTTTATCAGAAGTGCTCGTACCCTCTCTGAACCCAGTAACACTCTGTGAACATCACTCATATTTCACAGACCTGATTCCATCTATTTTAGTACAGCCGTTGTGTTTGAGTCTCATTCCTCTTAATTAGCTCGCAAGACTCTTGAGAGTAGTGTCTTCTTTTCTTGTCTTTGCCTCCTAGCAGAGTGCCTGGAATACCAATGGCATCTCTATTGTATGCAGATACTCCGTGCTATTGAGTTGAAATGGAACACTCAGTTTCCCCTTAGGGCTCACCTACTCCATTTAAAATAAGGACAAGGGAGGCTATGGATTCTTAGGGTGTTCCTATCTATCTATCTATCTATCTATCTATCTATCTATCTATCTATCTATCATCTATCTTCATTTAATCCAAACGCTTTCTCATCCTCATTGTGGCTTTAGATCAGATAGCGGTGGCCACAGTCAGAGATGAGTTAGAGCAGTGGTTCTCAACCTTCCTAATGCCGCGACCCTTTAATACAATTCCTCATGTTGTGGTGACCCCCAACCATAAAATTATTTCCATTGCTACTTCATAACTGTAATTTTGCTACTGTAAATATCTGATATGCAGGATGTATTTTTGTTGTTACAAATTGAACATAATTAAAGCATAGGGATTAGTCACAAAAACAATATGAATTATATATTGTGAAATATTTCTTTTTAATTACAAATAAATGAAATTTTATCTTGAATCGTGGTGTAGCATGGGTAACAGTTTTCATATGACAACAGTAAACTACATTGCTACATTTTGCTACACCAAGGAGCAGTGTGTTGGTTCCTAAGATCATGGGAAATAGGTGTTTTCCAATAGTCTTAGGTGACCCCTGTGAAAGGGTCTTTGGACCCCCAAAGGGGTCGCCACCCATAGGTTGAGAACTGCTGAGCTAGAGGGATACACAGAATCTTGACTTTATAGTTTAGTGCCCACTTACCCCTTGCCCCTCAAGGCCTGCATATGCATGATTCCCACACCCAAGCCATAAGAGAGGCTGGCAGCACCATCTGAAACATAGTCTAGGCCACACCCTCAGCAACTACAGTAATAGTCATCGATGAACCAGTTGGTGGGACTGTTACTGGTCAGCCCCCTGAGTCAGAGGGGGAGGGAGGGCTCTCTCCTCCTTGGCTCTTAACCATCTCCTAAGAAAGGTTTTAGATGAATGACAGGCAGCAGCATTGTAGCAAAGCCAGCAACTTTATGAAGGAATTGAAAGCAAATTTAATTTCCAGTGCAGTTGGTATAATGAACAAGGGGACAACCCAACTCATCTGTTGAAGACGGAGGGGTTTTATAAGTTTCTGTCTATAGGTTTCAAGGTTCCTGTGCTGGATATCTTAGGCAGTGGACTACATTTCAAGGTCTCCTTTTCATTTTGTCGTGGTTTTCCCCAGAATTTATGTGACCATCTAGCCATCTTACCTTGGCAAGTCCCAAGATCGCCAACTTCTTCATTCAGTGGGTGAGATAAACTCTCCTTTTTAGCCTCTTCACCTCCTCCTGCCTTAGCATCTCCCAAGTGATTTTTGTTGTTGCATTTAGCTGCGTTCTTTGTTCTCTGTTTTCCTAGGCTAGGGCAATATATGTTATGTATTCTCTGCTTAAGGGGGAGAGGTATTAACCATTTGCTCTCAAATGTTCTTGCTTGGGGAAAATAGGATCTTGTGATCCACAGCTGGCTGCAAGCTGCACAGACCATTGGGCCTTGTTTAATCATGTATCAGATTAAAATATCTTCTGATATTCATTCCTCTTGGCCAGGAACTGTCCGAGCATCTCACTGTCCTGCCACAAGCCCATATTATGCCAATGAGCCAGAGATGGTCTGCATGCATTGGGTCCTACTTGAGGATTTCTTCACTGCAGTGAGACTTGAGAGCTAAAAAAGCTTGCTGGTGCCAGGTTCAAATTTTTACACGTACAATTATTTCAAAGGAGTGGTATTTTAATCAATTAGGTCCTGTCTCCTATGTAAGTTTCATTCAACCTCATCTCACATCTACCATCCTCCTGAGGCCTAGCTCTCCTCCGAGTTCTCTGGACCAGAGACTCCCCACAAGCTGCTGCACAATATCCCACCGACATGTGAGCCCCTTAGTATCTCCGCTCCCCTGGACCGCCTTTGCTCTTCCCTTCTGGGTCATGGTCCCTGGGGGACTTACCCCTCATGCAATCCTGGTCAAGGTTTACCCAACAACACTTGTGTGTTACTGCCTATTTTATTTTTATTAATATATATTTTATTTATTTTTTAGAGAGTCAGAAACATCAATGAGAGAGAAATATTGATCAGACCCTTGAGTCCACAGGCCGACGTTCTATCCACTGAGACACACCAGTTAGGGTGTTACTGCCTATTTTAGTGATACCATTTTTTTTTCTCCTAGCTCAGCCCAAATCCCTTGAACAGACCCATCATCATATTTCTTTCTCAGGAAAATAAAAGGATAAATCTATTTATTCCTGGGAAGAAAACTGTTACCAAAATTATATTCATATTTTAGTCTCATGAATAAATGCATTTATGTTCTTAGTCATTAAAAGAAAAAGAAACCTTCTTTCTCTTTTGTCTAATATATACATTTTGTCCAAAATACATACATATGTATTTCTTTCTTTTTCTTGTTTCTTTGCCCAGTTTGGTATTTTAACTTACACTTCAGATCTCTTACCCTTTTCCTTTTCAAACAGTCTCATGGGCTTTTCATGCACAGTTTTATGCATTCTCTTGAAGAACAGAGAGACTCTTAAACAGGTACAACTTTAGGAAATACATAAAGATTTCAGAAGAAGTGCAGAGCTACTGCCTGGTGTGTGCGCACTGCGTGCAAGCACACACATCCTGGTCCCTGAGTGACCCAGCAAGAAAAATCTGCTGAGCAATCTTTCTGCGACCTGACAGTCTCTATGTAGCATGGAGAGATGATGGCTGTTAGTCTTACTAGGTTTTTCCTCTCTTCATTCAAACCAGAGCCTGGAGAAAGAAACACTGGCTCCCACAGCTCTCTCTGGCCATCCTTAGCAGGTCTGGCCCTTTTAACATGCCCCTGAGACACCACTGAACCCTTCCATGGCCTTCAATCACAATTAGTGTATGTTCCTCTCCTCCAGCTGTGATGGAATGTGGGCTTCCCCTCAGCCCCAGCCCCCACCCCATGGCATCATGGGAGGAAGCCCTTGACTTTCATCTGGCTGATTATGCAGGTATGAGCTTCCCCTGGCAGCTGGCTGATCTCCCTGGCAGCGTGCTTCCCTCTGGTATGCTGCTCTCTCACCAAAAAGGCACTTTTAAGTCTTTCTTCTTTGCTACACATCCCTTCCAGTTCTCCGCTAGACAAAACAAATCCTTAAGAAAAAGAAAGATGACAAAGTGGAGGGGTGGGGGGAGGGGCTGAATGGTGGGGGGCCACAAGGAATTAGAGGGAGGGACAGGAAGAATAATAGGCAACAACTTCCCTTCTCTTCAAGTGCCCGGATTGAGCACGCTTCCCTAAAACTATTAAAGGGAACTCACAAGGGTTTGCGGAAGAAGGAAACCAACATTGAATAAAGTTATAATGAACAAGTGGACAACCCAGCTAATAATTTGGAAAACCAAATTTTTAATAAAGGGATGATTATACTGAATGCTTACTAGTACCCTGATATAGCAGCAAACTTTAAAACTGCATCACTCATTAAAAATTGACCACTAATGAATTGGATGGTCACTATTATTTTACATTATCAAAGAGTAAATTGTACAAAGTTACACCAGCCAGTTAGTGAAGACAGAGGCTTGGATTGTGCTCCTAACACCTGCCGCTGTCTCAGAGCATTCACAAGTTAATTCAACTTCACCACAAATCTGAAATAGGTATTACATGCTTCTATCTCTATCTATCTATCTATCTATCTATCTATCTATCTATCTATCTATCTATCTATTTACTTTATTGATTGATTTCTGAGAGGAAGGGAGAGGGAGCGAGTAATAGAAACATCAATGATGAGAGAGAATCATTGATTGGCTGCCTCCTGTATACCCCTCACTGGGGATCGAGCCCGCAATCCATCCATGTGCTCTTGTCCAGAATCGAAACTGGGATCCTTCAGTCCATTGGCCAAAGCTCTATCAAATGAGCTAAACTGTCCAGGTCTATTACCTGCTACTTTCAGATGAAGGCTCAGGTTTGGGAAGTTTACTGTTTATTCTCATTTACATATTTATGCCTATCTTTTCAGTGGAACTGTGTTATCCCACAGAAATGCTAGAAGCAAGGAAATGAAATCCTCAACGTTTAGAGTTGCTCCACATTTAGACAGTAAGGTGGTCAAAAGGGTTCAAGTACAGCCTGTCAAGCTTCAAGACTCCCTCACCTTCCCAGACAGCCTGTTGACACTCCGAAGTAGCCTGGACAGAGGGAGGAGGCAGTCCCATTCTCGAAGGATCTTCCTGGAGGAACTTTTTGTTAAGGGCTACTGACCTGTAATTGTTCTAACCTTGAGTGGCCATACTCAGCAGAGGACACCATATCTACTTAAATGCCTACCACGGGCCCAGTCATATATGTACCAACAATAACAAATAGGGGAAAGTCTGTCCATGAACAACCTATTATATTCAGAAAAGAGGAATAAAAATGTTCTTTATGTCACCGGTCATCAAAAGAAGGCTCCATATAAGGGCTCGGTGGGCAGAGTTATTTCACAGGACCGATACTTGAGATTTACATGTTGCTCTGGGCATGGCTTTCTGATCACAGATATGGAACCTTCATCAAATAAACAGGAAGGAAATAACACCGCCTGGCATGATGCCCATATGAGAGTGAAGGGGCTGATTAGGCACCTACTGAGTAAGCAGGACGATCTGCTCAGAGCCAGATTCTCGGGGTAACATATGGCTATGTTATCGGGGCATTTGGTATATGGTCAATCAGGCCTGATTTCTCTTCACTGTAGCCGTTTTGAATTCCATATTCAAGTCAACCGTGTAATTGACTTGAATATGACTGAAATTTGACACCACCTTTACCCTACTGGTAGTGCATTCTTTGTTGGATTTTTCATGAGCACGTCTAACCCTATATTTTGTAGCATTTATTTAGACTTTTCCAGGAAGATTCATTTGCCTGCCCCCTGTTCACCATATTCGCATCAATATCACAGCCTTTACCAGTATGCACGTCCTTGGGATTTTAACTTATCTTTGTTCCTTCCTAAGTGATGAAGTTCTGAAAGGAAACGCTAGAATTATCATCTCTAAGTTTTTTTTTAAATATATTTTATTGATTTTTACAGAGATGAAGGGAGAGGGATAGAGAGTTAGAAACATCGATGAGAGAGACACCGACTCAGCTGCCTCCTGCACACCCCCTACTGGGGATGTGCCCACAACCAAGGTACATGCCCTTGACTGGAATCGAACCTGGGACCTTTCAGTCTGCAGGCCGACTCTCTATCCACTGAGCCAAACCGGTTAGGGCCATCTCTAAGTTTTTAGCTTTGTTCAAAATAGTAAGTTTTCCATCCACAATTGGTAGTTAATTGATTAGGCAAGGCACATATTGACGTTGGAAAAGTACAGAGTGGCTGATGGGTGACATTGTTCAAAGCACTATAATCTGCAGAAGAGAAGGAGGGGTTTGCCCTTGGTATCCATGCCAAGGGCCAGGCGACCGGCACTTATGGGCGGCACAAGTGTCCCCTCTGCGCTGGCTGGCTTTCCTTTGGGGGAAGGTCTGGTGAATCGCAGGCAGGTGTAATAAAGAGGGAGGAGCAGAAGGTCAGGGAATCTACTACCCTGTCTTCTTTGTCCTGGGTCACCCGGATGGTTGTGTCCCTCTGCCATAGGCAACCTGAACCTCTTCACACATTTCTCTTGCCCTGTTCTATAACCACCCCTCCACTCATGTCTTCCGATCTAACGGTGGGATTTCTCTCTACTGCTGTCAGCTACTGCCACATGCCATTCTGTTATCCAAAGCCACCCACACCCTGGAATACAGTCCCTTTACGAACTCCCCTCTATTGCATACGTCAGGAATGCTGTTTCCTTCTGACAAAGAGGATGCTGAAAATATCACAGTAACACTGACGGTTAGTCACAGAGTTCCCGAAATGGCAGGTGTCTTGAGGAACATGAAAATGTGAAAAGGACAATCTGTCTTTATAAATGAGAGCAGAAATCGGAGTCATTTACCCAACTCAGGGCTTTTGGCTCCTGACTCGAGACAATACCTCCTATTTTCTGCCGCTGACCTGGACCAAAGTGGTTTGGATGTTCACTGTGCCGGGAAAAGGGGTGGGTGTGTGAAAGTAGCCTCAAGTCTCAACGACAGGAAAGTAAGGGGTAGCTGGTGTTAAAACACTACTCCCACCACCACCATACAATCTGAAGTCAGCTTTACATTATTTTTAAAATATATTTTTATTGATTTTTTTTGTTACAGAGAGGAAGGGAGAGGGACAGAAAGTTAGAAACATAGATGAGAGAGAAACATTCATCAGCTGCCTCTTGCACACCCCCTACTGGGGATGTGCCTGAAACCAAGGTACATGCCTTTTTTAAAAAAATATATATTTTATTGATTTCTTACAGAGAGAAAGGGAGAAGGAAAGAGAGTTAGAAACATCAATGAGAGAGAGACATCGATCAGCCGCCTCCTGCATGCCCCACATTGGAGATGTGCCCGCAACCAAGGTACATGTCCTTGACAGGAATCGAACCTGGGACCTTTCAGTCCGCAGGCCGATGCTCTATTCACTGAGCCAAACCGGTTTTGGCAAGGTACATGCCTTTGACTGGAATTGAACCTGGGACCTTTTGTCCACAGGCCAATGCTCTATCCACTGAACCAAACCGGTTTCGACAGCTTTACATTTTTGAAGGAGAACATTCTTCCCAGCATCCTATTCCATGATGGACTCAGTTAAGCAAAGATTGAACATGGATGGTTGTGGTCTAATATTTCAGTCCAATGTAATGAAATTACGCAACACAAATGTTAGTTTTCTTTCGCAGACGCCTTCCCGGTACTTCCTACTGTGTTATGAGAACAGACTGAGGAGTCCAGTTGAGGAGTCCTCATAAATGTGTAGAATTTTCCACTAGAAAAGCAACTTGGAGTGCTTGGCTTAGAACTGGGTGGAAAATAATTTTTTTAATGAGTGTGAGGGAAAGCCTTGACTAATATAAAAGGAAGTTATGCATTACATGGAAATACATATTAACCGCTCAACCTGGAGATTTATTAAATTGTTCCTTTGCCAACATATGGAGAAAACATTTTACTGATAGTGAAATCGACTCTGAGTTCACGTTTATGTCACGGGGACTTGACCTCTGTTGAGTTCACTGAACTAAATTTATTGCTATTAATTCTATTTCTCTTATTTCTAGTTTCACATGCTTCATGTACCCCTATGTTGACAATATAAAATTTAAAATTGTATTCTATCAAAAATATACATGGGCTTGGGAGGGATTCTTTCAGCTGCCAATTACTATTTCAGGTAGAAGTGATATGTTTGTTTGACTGCCATTAAATGCTCATAAAATATGCAAATTTCATAATTGTAGGCAATAAAAGTCAATAGAGTAATATTTATTGAGTAGTATTTATTTAAAACACACACTTTAGTTCCTACTATATGCTAAGTAATGCCTAAAAGGAAACACAAAGACCGGATCCTAAAAATACTTGCGATTTAATGAAAAAACAAACACATACTAGATAATGAAAGTATCCAGAGCTGCCAGCTAAACATATAAATATGTACATACACAGATATATTAAATCACCAAGGGAATAACAGTTATATCAGTCAAGATAAGTTATGCTCTGCTAACTAAGAATCCCCAGCATCTATGTGACTTAATCTTATTGTTTTATTCTCATTCCTTCTGTAGGTTAAATGCAGGAAGACAGGTTTGCTCTAGTTACAGTGGAGACCCCGGGAGTGGAGCTAACAAAGGCTCAATCTTGACACACACTTTAATAATCATCATGACAGGGCATACATGACAAATCACACACTGAACCTTAGAGCTTCTACCTGAGCTGACACATTTCACTTCCCCTTATATTCCACGCGTCCAAACAGGACATGTGACTACACTTACCTTCACACGGAATGTGCTTAGAAAACAAGAGCTGGATATAATAATAGCCCAACTGATCAGCACAGTGTTAAGACTGAATATATAACTCATAGAACATTCCATAGGGAAGGGACTATTTGAAGTAACTCCTAAAATTGGAGGATGATTAGTTATTGCAAATAATTCTGTACCCCAATCTGTTCTGCATGTCCTCGTAATGTCATTAATTTCTGTTTTTTATTATTTTTCAATTTTTTCCTGGTTTTAGAGAGAAGAAAAGAGAGAAAGAGAATGGCATCGACTAGTTGTTTCCCACAAGCACCCGGACACAGGCATAGAACCTACATTCCAGTGCACAGGATGACAGACACTCCAATTAACTGAGCCACACCAACCAGAGCCTTAATTTATTTTTTATTTACTAATGTATGATCATAAACAAGGATTTGCTTTTATCAAATTATTAGCAAATATATAACATCTTTCTGCTCACACATACCACAAAACTATAATGATTTGATATTCGTTGAAAACCTAAAATGTCTCAACAATATTTTAAAGTTATTTTCTTCTGTGTCCTCTGTCGCACATGCACACTAATAGAAATGCTCTTTTATAAGTTTATAGTGTGTTGTAAATTATTTTTGAAAGGATTGGGTTTTCTCTCACACTAAATATTTCCCTCCGGTTGTTTATTTTATGTCATTTTCAAAGCAAAACTAGATGCCATGATTTTTATTTATTTATTAAGTGACCTTTAGGAATTTTTTGATGTCCCAATATACTGGGAGCCCTTTATATAAAAAAGAAAGCATAAAAATAAACGTACAAAGTATTTTTTTTTTTGTGAGCTACCAAGCCATCATGATTTATTATTACTGAACAGAATTTGAACTTGGTCAGATTGGGGTCTTCTTCAAATTTCAAAAGTGACCATGTTAAAGGCTACTCTGGACTTGGGAAATTCCATTTCCCAGTCAATTTTAGAACAGTCATTTGAAGGTAAATGATCTATTTGAAAGAGTTTATCTGTGGAAGGAACCCTAGCAGATTTGATATATTTTTTAAGTGGGTCTAAAATAAATCCCCAATACAACATTAGAAAGGTTTTTAAAGGCCATAGGTTCATGAGAAAAGACTTGCCATCTTATTTCTATTTCCCTTTGGAAGATAATACTCAATGGTGGGACTTTCAGAAAACTATCCGTTGTTTTCTTTAAAAGACATACTCTCTTCCTCCCCCAACTATTTAGTGAAACACAGACCATGCCCTAAATCCTACCAGTCTTCTCAGAGGAATTTAGCTGATTTCCATCTTTAACTTCACATGCAGCTCCCTTTTCTTTCTTTTCTTTTTTTTTTTTTTAAATATATACTTTATTGATGTTTTACAGAGAGGAAGGGAGAGGATAGAGAGTTAGAAACACCTATGAGAGAAAGATATGGATCAGCCACCTCCTGCACGCCCCCCACTGGGGATGTGCCCGCAACCAAGGTACATGCCTTCAACTGGAATCGAACCTGGGACCTTTCAGTCCACAGGCCGACGCTCTCTCCACTGAGCCAAACCAGTCAAGGCTGCTCCCTTTTCTTTATGAAAAAATTTCCTCTTCTCACTTATTACCTAGTCCAATACTTGTTCTCATTTCCTCCAACTACCTACTTCTGGTCTCTCAGGTCAGACCACAGTTTCCTGCTGGAATGTCCTGAGTTTTAATTTTGTTTTCAATTCTATCTTCTGGGTTTTAGTAGTGTTGTTTTTTGTTTTTTATTTTCCCTTGTTGTGTTTCAGTGAAATGCTATTAGTTTCTTTTTCAAGTTCTTTAATTAAAAGAAATCCAAGGCAGTGACAACTGGAAACACTCAGAATATACCTACACAGCCTCTGGAATGCTCACAGAGATGCATCACCATATTTTTGTTCAGATGAGAAAATTGAGACTCAGAGATATAATAATTCTTATGAAAAATAATAATTAATGTGCTTTTTCTAAGCAATGATTTGTCTGTTAAGAGAAATCATTTCCTTTAATTTATACAATCATCTTTAAAGTTAGATAGCATTATCTCTATTTTATAGAAGAAAATGAAAGTAAAAAAGTATTTAAATTATTAAAATATTAAAAAGCATGGCTCTAGCTGATTAGGCTCAGTGGCTAGAGCATTGAGGAAATCACTCATTAATAGATCACCAGGAGTGGGAGTTGATTCAACAGAAAGTAGCATGCATGTATCCATGTGGGTCGTCTAATGAGACTGTTTAGACTCAACCACAAATACTACATTGTCTTAAGCTTCAAATGCCTGTTTTGGCATGAGTTAATATTAGTATTTGCCTTACAGCTGTTGCCAGTGTTACATGAGTCAATACATTTTTTTTTTTGCACAGTGGAGCTCAATGGATAGTGTGGGAGGCTTTGGGGAAGGGAACTATGAGGGAAAATACTGCCTCTTTGGATTAGCATACAGGAACTATTGCAAAATGGTCCAGACCTGCTTTGATCAAACTACACTACCAGTTACCATCCTTATACACTGAATGCCATTCATACACTTCCGCCTTGCTTTAATATATGCTTTTTTATTCTATAAAATCTTTATCCTTCTTTTCACTCTCCAGCAGCCAAACTTCTCTTTTTTAAAAATTCAATTCAGCTGAAACCGGTTCGGCTCAGTGGACTGAAGGGTCCCAGGTTCAATTCTGGTCAAGGGCATGTACCTTGGTTGTGGGCACATCCCCAGTAGAGGGCTTGCAGGAGGCAGCTGATCAATGTCTCTCTCTCATCAATGTTTCAAAACTTTCTATCCCTCTCCCTTCCTCTCTGTGAATAATCAATAAAATATATTTTTTTTAAAATTCAATTCATATATTGCTGTCTTTGAAAAACCCTCTGCAATCCATCAATGATGAATCAATCATTTATTTCATATTGTTCCTCTAACATTTACTTTCACCGTAATTATGAGTGTCTATGTGAAACACCCATAAAATGGTCAGCAGCAAGAATGATTGGAGTCACTTTTATTAATCTACATAACACTAATGTCCATTACCATGCTGAGTAGGTGTTTAATAAAGAAATGAATTAATGAGTAAATATAAGTATGCAAAAATAAATGAGAATATTTTTCACCTTTTGTGACCATATACTAACATGTAAAGATTACATAGACATTTGCATTCCTACCAAAATGAATAAACACAGAATCTTCCATAAATTTAAACTTTTCACGTGTCCACATGTCCACAGAAAAAATTTCAAATATCCCTTTATGTAATATTAAGTGAATTCATCTGTATGCTTAGTTATACAAATTCAATATGTTGGATCTTATCATTTTATTGAAAATGGATCCCTCAATCTGTCATATTTGACATCTCAGATAAATATTAAGCATTTTTAGAGTTTCTGTGAATTGTGGTGTTCTCTCTGCTATATGCTCTAAATTGGATATTCTCTGTCAACATTTGCAGAGCACAGTTGGATACATCTTCACAATGTTTTGAATAATTGTGATACTAATTTAATTGGGATAGACTAGCTCCAGTATCTTGATTAGCTTTAATATTTTTGGTGTTCAATGAGACATTTTTTTTTTGTCAAAGGTTTAAAGATTACAAAATTCAGAAATGAACATCTGCTCTTCTTTCCATCTTTGCTGCCTAAGAAATTTAATTTCAGAAGAAAATCAGAAAACCCTCCAGCATTAGATTTCTCTTCATTTGATTTCACTGATGTCTTCAAATTAAATGTGTCTATAGAGTTTAGTTATAATAATAATAACAGATGGGGTATCTATTATGTGCCATGCATTGTATAGACTTTAGATTATTTACGCATTGAATTCTAAGTTGACACTAAGAAGTAACTATCATTATTTTTAACATATATAGTTAGATGGATAGGTAGATTATTATGGAGTATCAGACAAAGTAATTAACCTATAGACATATATTTTATAACTGTCCAAACATGGCTTCGATTTAGTTCTGAAATATTTCAATTCCCTTAATCTTTTGACTGTACCGCATGGCCATCTCTGCTATTTTTTACTTAAAAGAGAAACTTAGTTGTTCACATAGAGTATGTAATAAAGTGTTTAATAACTGAAACAATTCCAACCCAACACACACACACACACACACACACACACACACACACACACACCCATGGCCTGACTCTGGTCCCCATTTCTCAACCCTGGCAAAGTCTTGATATGTAATTATAATATGCCAGGCAAAGTCTACAAGGCCAGGGGCTAATTTTCTCCTGATGTTCTTTTGATATAAATGAGCAGGAAAGGCAAAAAT
>PVJN01020466.1:0-35953 GCA_004026805.1 Lasiurus borealis
CTATCAACAAGTGAATCTAAAAATTAAGTGAATTAAAAATTTGATCAACAGAATAAACTGGTGAATATAATAGAATCAGGAGCACAGAAAGGGAGTGGACTGATAATTCTCAAGGGGAAAAATGTGAGGGGTGTACAGGGAGAGACTGGACAAAAATCATACACCTATGGATAAGATCAATGGGAGGGAGGTAAGGTCAGAGGAAAGGGTGGGAGCTTCGTGGAGGGGTGCTATGGAGGGGAAAAAAGAGAAACAAATGTAATAATCTGAATAATAAAGATTAAAAAGAAGAAAAAAGTATCAGCTTCATACACAATACTGTTTGCCATGGAAAAAATGTCATCAGTTATAAGTCACCTTTTAGGGTCAGAAACCAACTTTTAAGAAAATTTAACATATGCCAATAATCAGCACAGAAAGTAATCAGCCAGGGAAACGTGTTGCATAAGAGATTGTAGTATAGGAACCAGGAATAGAATAAGCAGTTAGAAAAATACCAGAAATCCAGGAAAATGCCTCAACAAATGTAGCCAGAGGGCTAATGTTTGAAAGAAAATAGGAGGCAGCCAAGCCAGAGACACAGTGGTTGGTCGTTGACCTATGAACCAGGAGGTCACAGTTCTGTTACTGGGAAGGGCACATGTCCGGGTTGTGGGCTCAATCCCCAGTGGGGACATGCAAGAAGCAGCTGATCAATAGTTCTCTCTCATCATTGATGTTTCTATCTCTCTCTCCCTTTCCCATCCTCTCTGAAATCAACAAAGATATATTAAAGAAAAGGAAATGGGAGGCAACTTCATGGAATGGGAAATAAGTGAAATTTGAAGTTAAAAATCTTGGGTGAGAATTCTGGTCTCTAACCCAGCTCTGAGACCCTAAGCAAAGTCATTTACTTTCTCTGAACTTCAGGTTTCTTGGGATCGATAAAGTGATATGTTTCAAAGTGTCTTACCAACTTTATGCTTCTATGCAAGTGTTCACTACCAGCAAGCAGGAGAGCCTTGCCTGTGAATTAATGATGATTAGTTCCCTGTCCTGAACTCTAGGTTCTTCTTGCCTGAACACTGAGCAGACAATGGTAGAAATCAATAGAGGGCAGTGATCAACTAGAACATTTGCTGAGTACACATCAGCAAGTCTGTTGTGTCAGAAAGTATGCAGCCAGCTGAAATACCTGATCAAAAATAGCTAGAATCTAGTTTTAGAATTTCTACCAATGTTGAGATCTCTATATTGTGAGCTTTATGTTATCTAATACTTTATCATATCTAACTAATAGTAATTTATAGCTTCTGCTGAAATGACAAGTTCAGTTTTTAGGACTGTTTTAGAAATTATTTTTTATACATCATTGACTTTTTATCCTATTTATTCAAATTCCTTACCATATCACCTGACATTACTAGGATCATTTTAATTTTATTGTGCATCTCTTTTAATGCTGATTTTATCAATTTTGAACACTCTCCCACTTCCCCTTTAAAAAAAAAAATAGGCCCAGCTTCTTTCCACCAACCTGTGAAGAACCTTCGAGAAAGGAGAAACACAGACCTCCCCCTACTGGACATGCATTATATAACTCGGGAGGAGGGAGAAGGAATGGAGACAGCTGATAACGAGTCTGTATCTTCCACTGGCACTCACACGCAGTCTTTAGAACAGCTTCTTAATTCTCCCAAACTTGGTATGTTTTTCTATTTAAGTCTGTTTTTATTTAATTTTACTGCCTTGTCTAATCAATATTACTCTAAATTACAAATGCTTTTTTTTTTATCTACTCCAATAAAAGTTCTTTCAGTGTTCCACCCCTTTTCAAATGGAAAATTTTCCTACAGGATGAAGGAAGGAAAAAAATTGTTTAATTAAAATTAGTTCTGCCTAAGCTTGAGCCAGAAATAGCTGGAAGTTCTAAGATAGTATTAAAAAGTATTATATTCTCTCACTATTCTGAGAAACAATTTTATTCCTCTCGATAAAGCAGTAGTGCTAAATTTGCCTTCTTCCATGTAGTAAAGTTGTAGTATATTTTTCTTACCTATAATGAATATCAACTAAGGTTCACAATTCAGGGGCATCTGTCATCTTTCTGAAGTTTCAGGATCTGGAGTCCTTGAATATCCACAATCATTGATTATGATGTGGGTGGAAGCTGTACTATTGTTCCTTCAGTGAAGTTAATAGTGGTGAGATAGAAGCATCACTATAGAGTGGCACTTAAACCCCAGAATCAGACTTGGCTTTGTGATTTTACCAAAATTACTTGTTGACTCTAAGCTTGTTTCATCTTTTGTAAAATTTGAAGAAGACTAATTACTCCACCTCATATAAAATTCTTAAGGTGCCATAATATGAGTGATTAGTAAATGTTACTACTTCAATTTTAAGTAAAATGACACAAGCTCTTAGAACATTAATAGAGGAGGTTGAATGATAAAACTAATAAAATGATTTATAAACAAAAGCCTAACAAATTGCAGAATTGGGACTCACAGAACTTATATTTAATTAGATTACATGCCTTACAACAGAGATTGTCTTTGTTACATTTAACATGTAAGTTTTTAACTGTGTTATGATGATTAGAAGAATGGCAAAGAAAGTGGACCTATATAACATTGCAGGGCAAAATATCTGTACTAAGATATTTCTCTTATTTAGAATCTTCATCTGTAATCTTGATTTTGAAAATTAATTACTGGAACAATATCTTACAGAGCCTCCTTTGTGGCATGTTGAATTAACCAAAGAAGAATTGATGCAAAAGCTCAGTTCCACCACAAAAAATGCCGATCACTTAAATGGCCTGCTTCGGGAAACGGAAGCAACCAATGCAATCCTTATGGAACAAATTAAGGTAAGGGTCAAAAACTGCCAACAAGAAAATGCAATTTGGGTTTCTTGGCCCTCTACACACACTTATCTAAGTTAAAAAACTCACAGATCATGCCAAAACCGGTTTGGCTCAGTGGATAGAGTGTTGGCCTGCAGACTGAAAGGTCCTAGGTTCGATTCCAGTCAAGGGCACGTACCTCAGTTGCGGGCACATCTCCAGTGTGGGGCATGCAGAAGGCAGTTGATTGCTGTCTCTCTTTCATTGATGTTTCTAACTCTATCCCTCTCTCTTCCTCTCTTTAAAAAAATCAATAAAATATATTTTTTAAAAAACCTCACAGATCAGTTATATCCATAACATCTTGATTCCTGATGGTATTACATTCCCATATCAAGAAATATTAATTGCTTTTATATCTATTATATAAATTCTATTTTAATTTCTACTATTTCTACCCTGTTTCCCCAAAAATAAGAGTGTCTTATATTAATTTTTGCTCCCAAAGATGTGCTAGGTCT
Organism: Lasiurus borealis; assembly: GCA_004026805.1. Classification (NCBI taxonomy): domain Eukaryota; kingdom Metazoa; phylum Chordata; class Mammalia; order Chiroptera; family Vespertilionidae; genus Lasiurus; species Lasiurus borealis. The sequence continues at coordinate 3,352 of PVJN01020466.1, forward strand.
TATTTTCAGGTGATGTCATATTTTTCCATGAAGAAGAATATGGTACCCATTTATTGTTGAACAAAAAAAAAAAAAAGGAAATTTATTACCTGTATATGGTACGGTATTAGTTGTCATCACAAACCAACTCACTGATAGGCCACAACACAGCTGGAGCTGTTCAGGCCGTGCAAGGTCTCTTTAAATCAAGAGTCAGACACATTACGATAGCCTCGGGGGCCTTATATTCCGGGGAGGTCTTATTTTCGGGGGGGTGCCTTATATTACAGTGAGAGGCAAAACTGGAAGTAGGTCTTATTTTCGGGGGATGTTTTACTTTCGGGGAAACGGTAAGAAACGTAATAGATTTAGAATATAGACATATGTTCACAAGTCATTATTTTACATGTACTTAAATAAAACTTAAATGGGTATTTTAAAGATAAACCATGGAGCATTTTTTACTAAGATTATTCTGCTGTTTATGGCACTAAACTACCTTCCACAGATGGTAAAATAGCGTAGGGAGCTTTTCCTCCTTTAAAGACACCAGAAATGTGTTGAAATAAGGTATATTGTGGAGCAGTTGAGAATTACACAAATTACATATTCCATCCTACCTCAATGGTACATAGACTTTCTAAATATAGTCATACTACTTGTTGAGTAGTTTTCATGAGACAGGCCCTGGGTTTTTAACATTTTGCAAGAAAAGTATTTAGTGAGAACCAACAGACCTTGATTTTCTTGTCCTTTCTAACAAAAGCACTGAAGGGAACACCGAAGCTGATAAACAGTGGAGCAAAATTCAAACCCCTGGCTTTCCAAGAAGCACATACTTCTGCGTGTGCAATGCAGGGTCACCAATTGTCCTTGTCAAAATAACGTTTTTAATGCCAAGTTATTCAGTTATTTGCAGCACATCTATATATATAAAAGGCTAATATGCTAAGTGTCTGACCATTTGACTGGTAGCTATGATGCACACTGACTACCAGGCAGCAGACACTCAGTGCAGAGGCATGAAAACATGGAACGGACCGATAAGTCTCAGAGGGAAAGAGATCAACCAAAGATCTTATGTGCACAGATTTGTGCACCAGTGGGGTTCCTCAGCCTGGCCTGCAGGGATCAGGCCAAAACCGACTCTCGACATCTCTCAAGGGGTCCAAGCTAGGCCGAGGGACTCCACCAGTGCACAAATTCATACACCAGGCCTCTGGCTAAATATATTATGACATCCCATCACTAAATAATTTAGTATGCATCTCTATAAAAAACTATTTTCCCACAAAGTCAAAATATTATCACATCTAACAAATCACTAATCCCATGAATCTAAGTAACTATTTATATTTTATTTCTACAAATATACATTCTCATATGATTTCTTGGACCTTTTTGCCACTTTTCTAAAATGGCTCTGGGTTTTAGGACATTGCTGGCTAACTTTCCTGGACCAACCTATAAAATAATGAACTAAAACTATGTATTTTTTGTTTCAACCCAGAAATTTTCCTATAAGACTAACATTCTATCATCTTCTTCATATCCTTTGCTCCATTTTCCTTATATTTTAGATTATCTTGCACTCCAAAATTTTCATTCTATTCTAAAATGAATAGCATTTTTGACTTTATTTTTGGTGAAATGCTATTCATCATGAAAACATAATTTCACTGTGTGCATCTTAATTGCTGCAGGTTCTGGGAGCAGGGTACAGAAAGGGGTTGGTGGTGGATACAGATGTTCACTCAGCCCCTGCTCTTAGACTTCTGGTATGCATTCCTTACAATGTGTTTGGCAACCCAAAACCCTGAGCTCTCTTGACTTAGTTTCTATAGAGAGTATTCAGATAGAGGGAACATCCTGGTACTAATCTATATAGACTTTATGTCCTCAATTCCCATAGTAATCTGTACTTCTGAGGAAGGAGATTCTCTGTGTTTCTGTGGGATCCATTCTCTCCTCTTTGTCTCCGGTACTTGGTCAGTATTTGGATTGAGTCACTAACACTTCATCTCTCCCATTTTTCTGGAGCTTTCTTGATACTTCTCATCTACATTTTTCTCCTCTCCTAGGCTTTCCATTATTGTCATTTTGGGGCATGTCAGGGGGAAGAGAAGAAAAATGCATGTGTTCAGTCTGCCATGTTTAACCAGAAGCTTCTAAAACCCACTTTTAAGTCATTTCTCTAATACCAGCTTCTCAAAAATGAAATTAGAAGATTGGAAAGAAATCAAGAGCGAGAGAAGTCCGTAGCTAACCTGGAGTACTTGAAGAATGTCTTGCTACAGTTCATTTTCCTAAAACCAGGTAGTGAAAGAGAGAGGCTTCTTCCTGTCATAGACACAATGTTACAACTCAGCCCTGAAGAAAAAGGAAAACTTGCTGCAATTGCTCAAGGTAGGGGAAGCAAAGTCTTAAAACTTGTTTTATGAGGTGCTCTAAATGTTGTCTTGTGATTGAGACTTTGTGTGTATACTTAGAACCTTTTTCTTAACACTGTGACTTAAAATTTATAACTTTTAAATGTTGTTTATTGATGTTTCTCACTCTCCCTCTTCCTTTCTCTCTCTAAAATGAACATATCCTCAGGTGAGGATTTGAGAGATAAAAAAGACACATCAGAATACATTGAATTTAATAAGAGTAAGAATTATTTCTTGAAACTCTAGGTATATGTACAGATGTTTATTTGACTGTCAGTTCCTAATATAAAAATGTTTTTCTTCTCTCCCCCCCCTCTCCCCCCCGTGGGTTTAGGTCACAAATAGTTGAGAAGCATTAGTTTAGAGAATAAGATTTATCCAATTCTGATAAGTGACATTAAAATCCTTATGATAAACACCTATTAAGGGCCCATCTTGCACTCCTAGCAAGTGTTATGGAGCTGCTAGTTGTTGCCTGTTACATCTGTCTTACCTAATAATAGACAAACATGTAAATTGACCATACCTCTGCTAGGCCCATAGCTAATCAGAGTGAGTATGCAAATTAACCCAACAAAGATGGAAGTTAATTTGCATACATAGGCACCCAGGTCACTCTGAGGTAGGCCCTGCTTGGGCCCTGAGCAGCTGTGAAGGTCCTGAGCCAGGGGGGCTCCTGGACAGAGCCAGGCCTGTGATCAGAGCTGAGGAGGCAGGGGCAGAGCTGGTGATCGAAAGGAGCTGGGGGTCCCCTTCCCAGGCCGAAAGACTCAGCCAGAGGCTCTCAGCCTGGGCAGGGGCGGAGTCAGCAATCAGAGGGAGGTGGGGGTCTGCTGTTGTCCAAAGGCTTTCGGCCTGGGCAGGTCTGGGAAGGGGTGGAGCCAGCGATAGGAATGAGCTGGAGGTCCCCTGTGAAAGCTGAAAGCCTTGGCAGGCCTAGGCAGGGGCGGAGCCAGCGATGGGAGGGAGCTGGGGGTCCGCTGCCTAGGCCTAAAGCGTCAGCCAGAGGCTTTAGGCCTGGGCAGGAACGGATCCAGCGATCAGAGGGAGCTGGGGGACCCCTGCGCAGGCCAAAAGCCTTGGCCAGAGGCTGTAGGCCTGGGCAGGGGCAGAACCAGCCATCAGAGACTATTGGCAATCTGTGTGAACTACAGAGGAAACACCTTTTCTGATTGCTAAGCTCCCTGTATGCCACTGCTAATATTCTTAGTAACTTGGGTAATAAGAATCCAAAAAGGTGATCTAGAGTTTTTCCACCGCACTTCTGGAGAACAAAACGAAGGTCTGCTGGAGAGTTAAGAAATGTCATATACTGCCCTAGCAAGTTTGGCTCAGTGGATAATGCTTTGGCCTGCTGATACCAGGGTCTGGGTGCAATTCTGATCAAGGGCATGTACCTAGGTTGCAGGTTCCTCCCTGGCCAGGGCCCAGGTCAAGGCTCATGCAAGAGGCAACCAATCAAAGTGTTCCTCTCACTTCGATGTTTCTGTCTTTTCTTTTCTCTTCCACATTCTCTAAAAGTCCATAGAAATATATCCTCAGGTGAGGATAAAAAAAAAAAAAAGAAATGTCACATCCTATAAAAAACACATCTTGAAAATGCCTAAAGAAAGTTGTCATTTTTTCATGGTGAAGGGACTGGCATTCTTGTGAATGAAATAACTTTGGTGGCTGTGGTAACTGTCAGTGGCTGCAGCAGCGTGGTGATGGGGCTGGTGCCTTCCCCTGATCAGCCCTGTTGCCTCCCACAAAGGGAAGCCAAACTGTGGCTTAGGCCCGGTCCCTGAGGGGAGCGGGCCTAAGCTGTCAGTAGGACATCCCCTAAGGGTTCCCAGTATGTGAGAGGGGGCAGGTTGGGCAGAGGGACCCCCCACCTCCAGTGCACAAATTTCGTGCACCGGACCCCTAGCATATATATAAAAATGCAGCTACCCTAACAGCCATAAAGACCTAACACCTGTTTGCTGTGATACTGACTGTGGCCAGCGAACCGGCCCAATCAGGGGGTGGGGCTGGCAACCAGCCTCGAGGCCCCTCCCACCTGCTAGCCTGCCTTGATCAGACTCTCCTACCCTGATCAAGAGACGGGCTCCCCCCACCTCCACCGGCCAGCTGCACCCCCAATCAGCCTGCCCCACCATGATATGCCCACGGCCCCTCCCACAACCAGCCTGCCCCTAATCAAACACCCATCCCTCCACCCCAATAGGGGGTGGGACTGGGTGGCCAACCTCCTGCAGCCCTTCCCCCTGACCCCCCCCCCCCCCCCCCCCCCCCCCCCCCCCCCCCCCCCCCCCCCCCCCCCCCCCCCAGCCCTGATCACACCCCGTACCCCTGATCACCACCTCTCCTCAATAGGGGGCAGGGCTGGCCAGCCAACCTCCTGAAGCCCCTCCCCCTTGATGGCCACACCCCCGATGGGCCTTTTCCATCCTGATTGACCCACAGCACCTCCCCCCAGGCAGCCCCACCCCAGTTACCCTCCCACTCCAATAGGGGGTGAGGCTGGGCCTCTAGTCTCTATATAAGAAACACAGCATAAAGTGCCACATTAGTCCAAAAAGTGTGAAGACACTGCTGAGAAAATATTGTCACTCTATTTGCAATATAAATGTTAACTCACCTTGCTCCCTACTTATCAGATCCCAACACAACTCACAGATTGCAGTCTACTTGGGATACAACTTGTGATAAATTAGCTCGCTCTCCACATATGTTAATTACATAGTATTTCCCTGTGAAAAACTGAAATCTCAGCTTTGCTGCTGTGGCCAGAACTAAAAGTTGCTTCGGTACATTTTTACTACCCAACTAGCTTATCATTTACAGAACTGTATATTGTTACTTATATACCAAGGTCTAACATTGTGTACACATAAAGAGGAAAAAGTCCAACAAACACAGCTGGGGAAAATGCAAATACTATCATAAGCTTTTCTTTTTTAATCCTCACTTGAGGATATATTTTTATTGATTTAACATAGAGGGGAGGGAAGAGGGAGAGAAAGAGAGAACTGTCCATCAGTTGCCTCCACACTCAGGAGAACTAACCCACAACCTGGGCATGTGCCCTGACCAGAAACCAAACCCTTGACCCTCAGTGCCTGCTGACATACTCACTGTAGTGCCTTTTTGGATCTGCAGAGGATATTGAACCTTATCAGAAGAGAACAATTGCTCAGGGCAAGAGCAAAGGCATCATATCTCAGCATGGCTCTACTATGGTTGTTATTTCCTTAAGGAAATGAATGGCTTCCAGGAACATTGACAGGACAGGGTCATGCCAGATCTGAGAACACAGCTTGAGTTTTATTGTGTCACAAGACATATACTCAGAGTACATCATTTATTCCAGAAGAATACACAATAAATTCTTCATTTTGTATTGGGAAATGTGTTACAGTCACCTAGCTCTCATTGTTCCTAGGAGCAAAGCTACCTCCTCTGATAAGAGAAAGCAGAGTAAGTGCCCAGTTTTCCATCCCTAAATCAAGAGCTTTCTGGAAGCTCTTCTTGCAGATTGTGAAAGAGACTTCTACAAGACTTCCTCTTCCATGTATCTGTGCCTTTATGTAATCATCTCCCCTTGAATGGCCAGTAAGCTGTCCTTTTGACTCATTATAGCCAGTAGAATATAGCAAAAGTGGTAGGATGTTATATATAAGTTGAAAGAGACTGTGACTTCTGTCTTGCTAGCAGATGCTCTGCCTTCTCCACTTACACACTATTGACACAAGCTGCCATATTGGAGAGGCTCATGTGGCAGTGAACTAAGGCCATCCTTCCAGCAGCTCTTGAGGAACTGAGTACTGTTATCTATTGTGACTTTGAAGCAGATCCTTCTCCTTTGTTCCTTCACATGAGAGCTTATCCCTGGAAGATACCTTGATTGTAGATTTTTGAGAGACTTTGAGACAGAGGACTCAGCTAAGCCATTCCTGGACTTCTGCCTCACAGAAACTGAGTGACTAAATGTGGTTTAAGCTGATAAGTTTGTGGTAATTTGGTATGTAGCACTTTATAACTAATCCTATATAATAAAAGACTGATATGCTAAGGGTCTGGTCATCCAGTTGGCCATTCAACCAATCAAAGTATAATATGCTAATGATATGCTAAGGATGCTCAACTGCTCACTATAATGTGCACTGATCACCAGGGGGCAGACAGTTGATCAGTCAGCCAGTCTCTATGACATGCACTGACCACCAGGGAATAGAAGCTCCAGCTGGTAGGTTAGCTTGCTTCTGGGGTCTGGCTGATCAAGACTGAGCAAGATGTATACGCCCTAGAACCTTTCTGCAGTCCCTCCCTGGCTGGCCAATCTCCCACATTCCTCCCCTTCCCCGATAGTGCAGCAGTGGGGTCCCTTAGCTTGGCTTGTTCCCTCATAATCCGGGACCCCTTGGAGGATGTCAGAGAGCCAGTTTCAGCCTGATGGCAGAACAACTAGTTGCTATGATGCACACTGACGACCAGGGTGCAGATGCTCAGCCAGGGAAAGTGCCACACAGCCAGAAGCTGGGCTCACGGCTGGCAAGCACAGTGGTGGTGGCAGCCTTTCCCACTTCTGTGGCAGCGCTAACGATGTTCAACTGATGGCTTACGTAGGGGGCAGGCCTAAGCCATCAGTCAGACATTTCCCAAGGGCCCCTGGACTGTGAGAGGGTGCAAACCGGGCTAAGGGACCTCTCCCCCGCCCCACCAAGTATACAATTTTCATGCACCAGGCTTTAATACTTGAATAAAAGCAGACAATAAACAGGAAAAGAAATAAAAGTGGTGTGTAAACTGGAGAATTTCTCCATTTAACACTGAAAATGCTTCTCTGAATGAAACCCAACTGTACATATATATCTGAAAACACAGAAGGGTGTCTGGAAGGATATATGCTAAATGTAATGATGGTTGCCTTTGTGGAGGGGAGGAGAGATGTGAAGGATAAGTTAAGCATACCTTCATTGTACAGCAACAGTCCCATTCCAAGGTATTTAGAAAACCTATATCTACACAAAGAAAAACACAAAGCTCATCTATACAAATAAAAGAGTAATAATGCAAATTGGTAACTATGCCCTCACAGTAACAACCGAAAAGCAGACTGCGTAGGGCAACCAGGCCAGCAGGGGGATTAGCAAGGAACGACCAAACGACTGACCAGCAGGCAGTGTGGGGTGACCAGGCCAGCAGGGGGTTAGTGAGGGACGATCAAGTGACTGACTAGCAGGCTTTGTGGGGTGACCAAGCTGGCAGTGAAGAGAGACCATGCCGGCAGAGGGGGCAGTGAAGGGTGACCGGGCCAGCAGAGGGGCACTGTCAAGGGCAACCAAGCCAGCAGGGGGATGGTTGGGGGCAACCAGGCCGGCAGAGGGGGACAGTGAGGGCCAACCGGGGTGGGAGGCAGTTGGGGGTAACCAGGCTGGTGTGGAATAAGTTGGGGGTCACCAGGCCAGCATGATGGGCAGTGAGGGGCGACCAGATTGGTGGGGGGGGACAGTTAGGGGTTCCCAAGCCAGCAGAGGGGGACTGGTGGGGGCGACCAGGCTGGCAGGGGGGCAGTTGGGGGTAATCAGGCTGGCAGGCAGAGGTGATTAGGAGTGATTAGGCTGTCAGGGGGGATAGTTAGGGGCAATCAGGCAGGCAGGCAGGTGAGCAGTTAGGAGTAAGCGGTCCCAGATTATGAGAGGGATGTCCAACTGCAGGTTTAGGCTTGATCCAATCCTAAAATGGCAGTCAAATATCCCCCAAGGGTTCCTGGATCAGAGAGGGTCCAGGCTGGGTTGAGGGGACCTCCCCGCTGTGCTTTAATTTTGTGCACCGGGCTTCTAGTGAACATATTTAAAAAAAAAAAAAAAGGAAAAGGAAAACACTGAATTATAAACCCTAAAAGGGTGAATTTTATGGTATGTGAATTAGTTCTTGAATTTTTAAATTAAAAACCTCTGCACAGCCCTGGCCAGCATTGCTCAGTGGTTAAAGCATTGGCCCATGTACCGAAGGGTCACAGGTTGGATTCTGGTCAAGGGCATGTATCTGAGTTGCAGGTTCGTTCACCCACTCTGCCTCTCCCTCCCTCCTTCCTTTTCTGCCTTCTACTCTCTCGGAAAAACATCAATGGGAAAAAACATCCTGGGATGAGGACTAGCAAAACAAAAAACAAAACAAAAACACCTGTGCACAAATGTTTATAGCAGTTTCTTTTTATTTTTTTAATTTAAATTCTTCATTGTTGGAAATATTACATATGTCTCCCTTTTCCCCCATTGACCTCTCCCCAGCCACTCACACCCCCAGCACTTCATTTTAAATTGCTAAAAACTAGAAACAACTCAAATATCCTTCACTGGTAAATAAATAAACTGGTACAGACACACAATGGAATACTATTCAGCCATAAAAAGAGTGAACTGATAAACACAACAGCAAGGATGGTTGTTGAATGCATAGTGCAAGTGAAAGAAGACTGTAAGACTTAAAAAAAAAGGCTATATACAATGTGATTCTATTTATATGAATTTCTAGGAAAAAACAACACTATAAGGACAGAAAACAAAGCAGTGGTTGTGAAGGAATAGAGGGGTGCTGTCAAAAGAGCATGAGAAAACTTTGACACATTATACCTTGGTTGGGGTGGTGCTACATTTAAAAGGTTGAATTTTACTGTAAGTAAATTATACTTCAGTAAGCCTAATTTTTAAATAATTTTTAAAAAGTTGGGGTTTGTTTTGGTTTAGTTTTGAGATTTACCGTAAATCGATTAGTTTTAAGTTCTAAGTTATGTAAAGGCTTCTATTTTAAAAGAATATTAAAAAGTTCCTTTTATTTTCAATATTTAATGGCACTGGAGACTTATTTTGGAATTGTCTAATAGAGAAAGACAATAAACAAATACTGAAAGTTTAAGAACAGAAAGATTTGTAACATCAAAGTATGATATGAGAAGATTAATACTTTTTTTTTTTTTTTAACTCCCCAAAGGTGAGGAAGAAAATGCTTCCCGTTCCTCCGGATGGGCCTCCTATCTACATAGCTGGTCTGGACTTAGATAGATGGATGGAAAGAACATTCTTTATTAACCAAATATAATCCATTTGGCAAAAATGGTTCACATATATTGCTGTTATTCTTTCATCAAAGAGTGTGTATATCCATATCCACACGTGTTTGTACATATGTGTGCACATATACAGGGACGGGCAAAAGTAGGTTTATAGTTATAATACAAATAAATAATACAAGAATAAACTGTGTTTCACGTACTCATAGTTGAAAGCCTACATTTGCCCACCACTGTATCCTCTATTTAAATGTCGCAGCTTAAAGTAAAAGTAAAATAGCCTGCACTGTTGATACTATTTCACAGCTCTTTATTCTGTGATCACCCACACGTGCTGCGAGGTGAAAGCATCAAGAACTCACTCCATTCTCTAGAACTTCAGGACCTGCCTATTTCTGAGCAGTACTGTGAATATTAAAATTAAGTGACATTTTGGTACTGTATCAACTGGAATTTAGGCTTTTTAAGTAATATTACATGAATATTTATTGTAAAGTCAGGCTGGTAGATTGTAATTAGCTATAAATTGTTAAAGAATTTTGTTAATTAGAACATGAAGGAAAATGCTTTATTGGTAAAGTTGGTTTGTTTATTAAAAGACTATCTGTTAGATATACTACAGTTAATTATGAGACTAAGTTAAAATACAATTTATGTAGTTACTTACTTTTAAATTAACTAGCTTTTTGCTCTCTAAAGTAAGTTATATCAAAACTCACTGTGTTGTCAAAGCCCTTTATTGGCTGGTGTAATACCGAATGTGAGTAGATGGAACCACCACCTCACCTTAGGCTGATTTCATGGTGTCTCTCTAGGCTCTTGTTACAGCTCAACTACTTCTAAGCCATGAGTTTATTTTGCGAATTCTCTCCATCTCTCCAAATAAAAATGTATCAGAACAATGACGGTATTACTCAGCATTTTATCAAAATATGAAACTGGTGCTTCTTAAGTTTCAGCAGATAATGTTATTTTGTAAGTTTTCCATTAGAACAGTGGTTCTCAACCTTCCTAATGCCACGACCCTTTAATACAGCTCCTCATGTGGTGACCCCCAATCATAAAATTATTTCCATTGCTACTTCATAACTGTAATTTTGCTACTATTATGAACTGTAATTTAAATATCTGATATGCAGGATGTATTTTCATTGTTACAAATTGAACATAATTAAAGCATAGTGATTAATCACAAAAACAGTATGTAATATATATTGTGAAATATTTATTTCTAATTAGAAATAAATGAAATTTTGTCTTGAATCGTGGTGTAGCATGACACAGTAAACTACATTGCTACACTTTGCTACACCTAGGAGCGGTCTGTTGGTTCCTAAGACCATGGGAAATAGGTGTTTTCTGATGGTCTTAGGCGACCCCTGTGAAAGGATCGTTAGACCCCCAAAGGGATTGCGACCCACAGGTTGAGAACTGCTGCATTAGGACTTTAGAAATCACAGTACTTCTTAATAACTCTAGATGGCGCTATGACTTGCTTTTGATGCCTCTGAATATATTTTATTGACTACAAAAAAGTTGTGTTCTTAAATTATAAATTTGAGAATTCTATTTTTAATATTTATTACAGTGGGTTCTATGGAGGTCTCTCTTAAGCTTTTTAATTTATATTCTAATTTTCACTCTCAGCTGGTGAACTGACTTGTACTTTGGTTACTCAGAACATTGGCTTCCAATTTAATTTAACTGAAATGTGATGCTGACTTGTTGAGTTTGTTCTTTTAAAAATACCTTATATATCTATCTTCCCTCCTGTTTTAGAACAGAACTAGTGAATGTATTAATGAAAATGCATCTATTTCAGAGCTGACTTTAAATAATTAATTTTTTTAACTTTATATACCGTGAATATAAATATGCCTACAGCATACAATGAAACTATAAAAGTATTTAAGTCAATCCCACTTTCTCTTTAAGTCTAGGCTTTTTTTAAATCTTTACACTTGTTTTGAAATATAGTTTCTGCTTGTGAATGTAACAAAAGTACTTTTTTGCCTGATTAAAAAATTATTACTTTGATTACAAAAGAAATATTCTCTCATGATTTTAGCAATGAGAGGAAACATAGTGATTATTTTAATATTTCTATCAAATATGTTTATATATTATATTTTTATGCTTACTCTTTCTTTTAGACACTGTCTCTTTGGGGTTTTAAATTAATTTATAGATTGGAATTGCAAAGTCCTTAATGACCATCTTTAGACAGTTGGGACATAGACTATCAGGTGCTTGAGAGAACAGAGGACAAACAACCTTTTGGTACCTGATGTGTAGACCAAGGTACCTGCATGTCTGACAACCATCTTACACCTTAAACTGCAAGCCTTGCTTAGCCTTTCTGTGGGCACCTTAGATTTCAGCCTCTCTCTGATATAAGGCATCTTTTCTATATAATGAGTTTTGCTTATACTCCAAACAGTATAATATCAAGAATTAATATTCTTTTACACCTCAACATTAGTTGATTATGTAGCTGGAAATAATAGAGTTTTGAGAAGTGTAACGTTTTCCATAAAGACACAATTTTTGGTATGGGTGAATGGCACAGCACACACAAAAAATACACATATTACCAGTAATGAAACACAAATTAGGTTGCCCGCAGCAACAAACGCCAAATAGGTGCTGGTACAAAAGAGAAGAGTGGCATGACCTAGATGAAGAACAGTAGACTTCCTTCTCAAAGACCATCTCCCTTTCCTGCTCAAGCCTGTAGTTCTTATAGGGATAGGGAAGGGAGGGCTTTTTTCTGTTCAATTATTTTGTTAGTTTGTAGTGTGTTTGGGCCCTATCCATATATATTTTTAGCTTTGGCATGCTCAGTGTAAGAACTTCTCCCTGTGCCATCTTGGCCAATGGGAGAGACTCCCCTGTGCTCCCTGGCTGTGATAACAATTCTCCCCTTCAGAACTCTGGACCTGTATAATCTTATAAGGGTAAATAGACAACAGTCTTATCTTCTGTAGTTTCTTCCTGCTATCAAAGGATGCAGTCTTACCCATTCCTGGTTCCAGAAATACTTGCTATCTACTAAAGGAAGAAGCGGTCGAGAATAGAGAAAAGCCTTTACAAGAGGGAGGAGAATTGCTGTCTATGGAAAATGGCATATGCAGCATCTAGAAGATGGTACTGCTGAACAAGTGAAGCTGGTAAACTGCTTCATGTTTCAAGGGCGTTGTTGCTGATGAGCTTCCAAAATGAGACCTATTGTGTAGACAATGAGTCAAGTATTTAGTGAGGGGTATGTCTAGCAGTGCAGGGGAAATTGTAACAAAATTAGAAGCGGGAGACTAAACAATTCTCATAATCCTGAGTGAGGCTTTGGGTGGCATACCCAACAGCAGGATAAATTTGCTGAGGAAGCCACTATTTGGGAAATGCTGACAAAGGTGTTATCAGTCCAAGCATGGGATAAAGTATAGCAATTGTAAAAAAATAATAATAAAATAAAAGTGACATTGTCACTTAGCTTTGGGAGGGGCTGTCCTTTTCCGAAAGGAGTTTTAAATCTTCAGGAGTGCAGGTCCAGTTTTCCCTTGCAGTATCAATAGCAGCAGTCAGATCTGAGTCCTCCTCAGGTGGTGCCCACTTAATCCATGTGTGGTGGATCCAAGGCTTGATTCCTATAAGCTTTAAGGAAGAGTGTGTTGTCAGCAGGTCATCATAGGGACTAGTCTATAACTTGGCTAACTACTGTTCAGGTATTCAGTAAGACTTCCAGGTCTTTAGTAAGACTCGGTCTGCTGACGGGTGTGGCTCAGTAGTTGAGCCAAGAAGTCTCTGGTTTGATTCCCTGGCAGGGTACATGCTGATTATGGGCTTGATCCTCAGTAGGGGTCATGCAGGAGATAGCCAATCAATGATTCCCTCTCATCATTGATGTTTCTATTGCTCCTTCTCCCTCTCCCTTCCTCTTTGAAATCAATAAAAATATATTAAAAAAAAAAAGACTTGGTCTCCTAGCTGAAATAGGTGTATAAGAGTACATCAGACCGGTAGATAGATGTGCAATGAGCAAACTTGTGCAAAGTTGTTAGTGTTTGACCTAAATGTTGTACATATTGTTTGATTTTTTTATATATGTTCTAAATCTAAAGAGAGTGTTCCTAAAATAGAAATTTGGAAGGGCCTCCCATGAACTATTTCAAAGAGGCTTAATTTAAGTCTGCTTCTGGGCATTATCCTAATCCAGAGAAAAGCAAAAGGGAGTGCCTGGTCTGATTTAAAATGTGTTTCCTGGCATATTTTTGTCAGGGTCTTCTTTATTGTGTGCTTCATTTTCTTAGTCTTCCCCATAGATTGAGGATCTCCAAGATGCATGTAGTTTCCATTGAATCTGTAGTGCCTGTCCTATATCCTGGGAGATTTCTCAATAGCAGTCTACTGTCACTCTGAACACTGTAAGGAAGTCCAAAGCTAAGGATTAATTTTTTTTAATAGAAGTGTTACTACCTCAGTTACCTTCTCAGTCCTAGTTGGTATGCCTCTACTCATCCAGAAAAGGTGTCTACAAAAACTAAAAAAAAAATAAAGTTTCTACATAAATTCAAACTGCTAGTCTTCTAATGGGCGTACCCTATATATTGTACTCCCTTTCCTGTTGGAGAACGTTCTGTTTTGGGTGCATATCTGACAGGCTTCGATAATCTAAATGCCCTTTGTAAATGAGGGCCCTTCAAATGATGTCTAAAGAGGTCCATTAAAGCATCCCTTCCACAACAGGTCCCTTCATGTAGGTGCTTGAGGATCGAATATACTAGAACTTTAGTAAGGTCATACCTTGAGTGTTGATCTTCCATATAGAATTAGGGTCAGTGTTAAGAGAATCTCTATTCACTGGCCCATTTCTCATCTTGTTCTGTGTAATGGGGTTTGAATTCTGACAAGTCCAAGTGAGAAATTAAAATCCCAAGAAGTGGCAGTCTGGGGTGGATTATCTTACTGTTATATCGGCAGTTTGGTTTCCCTGCCTTGATTTGGAACTGTCCTGGTGTCCTGGGTAATGTATTTATGACCATTTGATTTGGTAGATTCACTGCCTCTAGCAATTTTAAAATTTTTCTCACATGTTTGATGTCCTCATTCCCCAAAGTTAAGAACCCTCTTTCTTTTTATATAGGGCCATGTGCATGGACTACTATGAAGTTTGTGTATATGTTAGCATTCTTTCCCTGGAAAATCTAAGACTCTTGTGAGGCTATCAGTTCAGCCTTTTGTGCTGAGGTTCCTACAGCAAGTACATGGGCTCCTATTACCTTATATATGGTGGCTACCATATATATGGTTTGTCATTGCCATCCTCCATGAATCTGCTCCCATCTGTAAGTAATTTCCAGTCAGGTTCTGTCAGCCCAAACAGCTGGATTGCCTTGATCAAAGATCTTGGGTGGGACCTATGGGTCCTATCAGGTAAGTCAGGAGCACCTGGGGCTGGAGAGCACATTCCTGCAGGATTCCTAAACCTAACTGCTATTTCTCAGGAAAAAGTTATTTGTGCATGCAGTTTGCAAAGTAAATCTTGACCCAATGATGGAATGGGCAGTCTGGCATGTAGAGAAAATTATGCATAAGTTTTTTATCTCCAACTTGGCATTCTAGATGTTGAAGGAATGGCTGATTTTGTAATTGTCCGATAATTCCATTGCCACAGCTGAACTTTTTTCTGTTAGTTTATTTCTTTTATTTAAAATTCTTTATTGCTGAAAGTATTACATGTCTCCTTTTTTCCCCTCATTGACCTCTCCCCGGCTGCTCCCACCACCCAGCACATGACCTCACCCCCCTGTTGTCTATGTCCTTTGGTTATGCTTATTTTCATTCTCAGTTACTTTTGTATTTAGCACTGAATATGTAGCTTTCATATCTAATAAGGAAGTCAATTAGCTTGTAGGAAAATAGAAATAGGTTGGGAGGTGTCTAGGGGAGCCTTTGGACCTCCAGATTCATCATTCTTCCTAACCTTCTAGGTGAGGGTTTCCATTCTTTTTATTTTTTGAGTTCTGAGTAGTCCTTCTCTTATGGCCCTTCTCTTTGCAATGAGCACATTCATTCGTGCCTCGTGGGTCTTTCCCTTTTCCTTTCAAATTCACCCTCTTCTGGTTTCCTGCACTGTTTCTAGAAAAATGGTAGCCTGCTTTAATTTCCTTGTTTCCTGGGCATGGTGAACTTTAAAGGCTATGTCCACCAGTTGGGAGGGATTCATTCCTTAACACCCTGTCTAAATGGTGGAGCCTGTTTCTGATATCTGTGGGTCCAAATCAGTGTGCTTTCAGTAGGCCTGATAAAATGCATATATGCATAGCCCATGAACATTCAATAGTGTAGGGAAAACCTGGGTGGGATGGGGACTGGGTAGAGGGGGACAAAGGTAGAGGAGGGAAGATGAGTGGTATCTGTAATACTGTCAACAATAAATTATTTTTAAAATAGTGTAAAAAAAATAGGCCTGATAAATCCTTTCTAAAAACTCAGAAGGGCCCTGACTAACTTTGCTCAATGGTTAGAGTGTGAGCCTGTATACCAAAGGGTCATAGGTTCAAGTCCCAGTCAAGGGCATATACCTGGGTTGCAGGTCTAATCCCTCTACAGTGGAGTGCTGTGGGAGGCAACCAATCGATGTATCTTTGTCACATCAATGTTGTCTTTTTAATATTTTTCCTATACTTTACTTATTTCTGCTCTAATCTACTTATTTTCTAATTTTTACTACTTTAATTTTAGTTTCTTTTTCTTTTGCTAGTCTCTTGAGCTGTAAATTTAGGTGTGTTTTTTTAATCTTTATTGTTGAAAGTATTACATAGGTCCCCTTTTTTCCTCCATTGACCCTTTGTAGCCCAGCCCCACACCCTATCCCAGGGCTTCACATCCTATTATCTATGCCCATGTGTTATGCATATATGCATATAAATTCTTTGGTTGATCTCCTTCCACCCAACCATCCTTCTCCTCCTCCCCTATGAGGATCATGAGTCTATGCCATGCTTCTATGTCTTTGGATTTATTTTGTTTATCAGTATATTTTGTTCATTAGATTCCACTTATGAGTAAGATCATAGAATATTTGTCTTTCTCTGACAGGCTTATTTTTCACTTAACATGGGTTCAAGTTCCAGTCAAGGTGCTTCCACGGTATTGCAAATGGTATAAGTTTTCTTTTTTTGGCTGCATAATTTTCCATTGTATAAAAGTACCATGGTTTGTTTTTTTATTCACTTATCTGCTAATGGGCACTTGGGCTGTTTCCAGATCCTAGTTATGGTAAATTGTGCTGCTATGAATTTAGGGGTGCATACGTTCTTTTTGAGTGGTGTTTCTGGCTTCTTAGAATATATTCCTAGAAGTGGAATCACTGGATCAAATGGCAGTTCCATTTTTAATTTTTTGAGGAAACTTCATACTGTTTTCCATAATGGCTGTACTAGTCTGCATTCCCACCAGCAGTGTATTAGGGTTTCCTTTTCTCCACATCCTCTCTAACAGTTGTCATTTGTTGATGGTAGCCATTCTGAAAGGTGTGAAATGATAACTCATTGTCATTTTGCTTTTCATGTCTCTGATGATCAGTGACTTTGAGCATTTTTTAAACATGTCTCTTGGACATCTTTATGACCATTTTGGAGAAGTCTCTATTTAGGTCCTTTGCCCATTTTTAGTTGGATTGTTTGTCTTCCTTTTGTAGGAGTTTCTGATATGTTTGGGATATTAACCCTTTATCAGATATATCATTGCCAAATATGTTCTCCCATAAGGTGACACCCTTCTCATTTTATTGATGGCTTCTTTTGCTGTGCAGAAGCTTTTAATTTTTATATATTTTCATTTGTTTATTTTATCCTTAATTTCTGTTGCCCTAAGAGATATATCTGTAAACATGCTGCTACAAGAGATATCGAGATTTTGCTGCAAAAGGTTTCTTTTAGGATTTTTATGGCTTCCCGACTTACATTTAGTCTTTGATCAACAATGAGTTTATTCTTGTGTATGATGTAAATTGATGGTAGAGTTTCATTTTTTTTTTTGCATATATCTGTCCAATTTTCCCAACACCATTATTGAAGAGACTGTCTTAATTCCATTGTACACTCTTGCCTCCTATGTCAAATATTAATTGAGTTTAATGGCTTGGGTCGATTTCTGGGCTCTCTGTTCTGTTCTATTGATCTATATGCCTGTTCATATGCCAGTACCAGGCTGCTTTGATTACGGTGGCTTTGTAGTATAACTTGATATCTGGTATTATGATTCTTCCAACATTGTTCTGCTTTCTCAAGATTGCTAAAACTATTTATGGTCTTTTTTGGTTCCATATAGATTTTTGGCATCTTTGTTTTGGATCTCTAAAATATGCTCTTAGGAATTGCATTAAATCTTTGGATTTCCTTGGATGGTATGGATATTATAATGATGTTGATTATACCAATCCATGAACACAGTATATTTTTCCACTTGTTTATATATTCTTCTATCTCTTTTATCAACATCCTGTAATTTTCCAAGTAAAGGTCTTTTGCCTCCTTGGTTAAATTTATCCCTAAAAATCTTACTGTTTTTGTTACAATGTAATGGGATTGAGTTTTTAGTTTCTCTTTCTGAGAATTTATTATTGGTGTTTAAAAAAGTCATTGAGGGAGAATCCAAGATGGCGGCATAGGTAAACACCTACACTGCTGCCTCTCACAACAATTTCAAAACTACAACTAAAAGACAGAAAGGACATCATTCAGAACCACAGAAAAGCTGGCTGAGTGTAAGTTCTACAACTAGAAGGAAAGAGAGGGGCTCACAGAGACCCAGAGGAGCTGCAAAAAGCTGAGGTACGGAGATGTGCGCTGAGAAAGCGGGTGCCGGAGTACCTGGCTGGCTTTCTCTGGCGGGAGAGAAACGGGGACTCCCAAGGGCATTGAACCCCTTATCCAACAACACTAATCCCCAGATCCAGCCGAAACTCATACGGGGGGAGTTTGGACTGTGAAAAGGGAGAGGTGCGTGGAAATTTAGGCGAGTCGCAAAAGATAAGAAGTCTGATGGCGCGCACGGCACTGCGTGCTGAGGACCGATTGCTGACTGTGCCACTGGCTTTCGCAACTTGGCAGGAGACAGACCCTTCCAACTATGCCACTTCTGACTCCACTAAGCCCCTGTTTCGGGTGAAACCCTGGGGACCTGGACTCGTGTGGTCCTGGTGCGCAGGGGAGCTGGAAAAGCAGTGGTCTAGAGGCACTGTGGGCACGCACACACAAGGACCGATCCAGTGATTACCCAGTCACGTGAGACTTAGGGGCCGTGGAGGGCGGGGCCGACTGGAAGGCAAGGAGATCCCTTAAGCCCTGAGTCTCCACCCATCCCAAGCTCAACAGAGGCTTCTTAGGTTTTGCAAGTCTGGTATCATAAGGCTGAATTCAACACAGAAGTTTCCCCAGCATAGTGAAAATGCCGAGACAAGGGAAGGGATCACAAACAAAAAAAAATGGAGGGGAAAAAACGACTGGATATAGAGTTCAAAACCACGCTTATAAAGTTTTTCAAGAATATGCTAGAAAAGATGGATAAATTTATCAAGTCCCAAGAGGAGATGCAAAAGGACCAACTAGAGACACTGACTGAAATAAAAATTATTATACAGAGACCTAAAAGCAGACTAGAGGAAGGCAAGAATCAAGTCAAAAGTTTGAAATATAAAGAATCAGAAAACACTCAACTCGAAAAGCAAGAAGAGAAAAGAATCCAAAAATGTGAAGATAATGTAAGGAGCCTCTGGGACAGCTTCAAGTGTACCAACATCAGAATTGTGGGGGTGCCAGAAGAAGAGAGAGAGCAAGATACTGAAAACCTATTTAAAGAAAGAATGACTGAAAACTTCCCACATCTGGTAAAAGAAATAGACTTACAAGTCCGGAAACACACAGAACCCCACATAAAAGGAATCCGAAGAGGACTACACCAAGACACATCATAATTAAAATACCAAGAACAAAAGACAGAATATTAAAAACAGCAAGAGAAAAACAGTCCATTACCTACAAGGGAGCACCCATATGACTGTCAGCTGATTTCTAAACAGAAACGATGCAGGCCAGATGGGAGTGGCAAGAAATATTCAACGTGATGAATAGCAAGAACCTACAACCAAGAATAATCCATCCAGCAAACCTATCATTCAGAATTGAAGGGCAGATAAAGAGCTTCACAAATAAGAAAAAGCTAAAGGAGTTCATCAACTCCAAACCAATATTATATGAAATGCTGAAAGGTACTCTTTTAGAAGAGGAAGAAGAAAAAGGTAAAAGCCAAAAAAAATTATGAACAACGAATACATATCTATCAACAAGTGAATCTAAAAATTAAGTGAATTAAAAATTTGATCAACAGGATAAACTGGTGAATATAATAGAATCAGGAGAACAGAAAGGGAGTGGACTGATCATTCTCAGGGGGAAAGCGGTGAGGGGAGTACAGGGAGAGACTGGACAAAAATCATACACCTATGGATGAGATCAATGGGAGGGAGTAAGGGCAGAGGGAAGGGTAGGAGCTTTGTGGAGGGGAGCTATGGAGGGGAAAAAAAGAGAAACAAATGTAGTAATCTGAATAATAAAGATTTAATTAAAAAAAAAGCCATTGAGGTTGGGGTATGCCTGGGAGAGAGGTGGGGGGCAATGGTGAGATATGTATACATGTAACACAATAAAAAAAAAGTGGGGAAAAAAAGCCATTGATTTGGGGACATTGATATTTGTATATCAAATATCATTTTTTAAATCCAGTCGCTTTTGGTGGAGTCTTTGTTTAGTTTTTTATATACATTACCATGTCATCTGCAAATAAGGAGAGTTTCACTTCCTCCTTCCCAACTTGGATGCATTTTAGTTCTTAGCTGATCTCTGTGGTTAGCACTTCCAGTACTATCTATACTAATATAAAGGTAATACACTAATTAGACCAGGTGACCAGACATCTTCCAGACGTCCAACTTACTTCCAGACAGGGGGCAACCAGGCAAGCAGGAAGGCAGTTGGGGGATAATCAGGCAGGCTGGCAGGAGGCAATTGGGGGGCTGCCAGGCCAGCAGAGGTGGCAGTCTGGGGGCAACCACGCAGGCCAGCAGGGGCGGCAGTTGAGGGGTTACCAGACTGGCAAGGGGAGCAGTTGGGGGGCATCCAGGCTGGCAGGGGGGCAGTTGCAAGGTGGCCAGGCCAGCAGAGGGTTAGTTGGGGAGGGCAACAAGGCAGGGGAAAGTTGGGGGGTGGCCAAGCCATTAGAGAGGCAGTTGAGCGATGACCAGGCCAGCAGGGAGGCAATTGGGGGCAATCAGAGAGGCAAGCAGGCTAGTGGTTAGGAGCCAGCGGTCCCAGATTGCGAGAGGGATGTCTGACTGCTGGTTTAGACCCAATCCCACAGGAGTCACTGATTGGAGAGGGTACAGGCCAGGCTGAGGGACATCCCCCCCCCCATGCATGAATTTCGTGCACCAGGCCTCTAGTCCTATATAATAAAAGCCTGGCAACTGAATGGCAGAGTGACCAGAGCAACCAGTTAACCAGTCACTATGATGAGTACTGAACACTAGAAGGCAGACACTCAATGCAGGAGCTTCCCCCTGGTGATCAGTGCACTCCCACAGCAGGAGCACCACTCAGTCAAAAGCCTAACTCACAGCTGGGAAACAGTGGCAGAGGTGGGAACCTGTCCCGCTTCTGTGGCAGTGCTAAGGAGCAGTGAGCCAAGTGGTAAGGATCAGTGAGCAGGCAGGCAGTTAGAGAGAGGTCCCAGACTGCAAGAGGGATATCCAACTGCCATCTTAGTCAGACATCATGCTTCAGCTGGCAGGCAGACATCCCCCAAGGAGTCCCTGACTGCGAGAGGCATATCCAACTGCCAACTTAGACCCAATCCCCAAAGGGTCTCAGGCTTCAAGAGGGCACAGGCTGGGCTGAGGAACACCGTCGCCAGTCCCCGAATTTTATGCACTAGGCCTCTAGTGATGAATGAGTGGTGAAAGCAGACATTCCTGTCTTGTTCCTGTTCTCAAGGAAAATGATTTGAGTTTTTGCCCACTGAGTATGATATTAGCTATAGGTTTGTCATATATCACCTTTATCATGTAGAGATATGCTCCCTCTTTTCCCAATTTTCTGAAATTTTTTATCAAAAAAGTGTATTGGGAAGATGGCAGCATAGGTAAACACCTGAACTTGCTGCCATGCACAACCATATCAAAATTACAAATGAAAGATAAAATGAATATCATTGAGAAGCACGGGAAGGCTGGCTGAGTGGAAATTCTACAACTAGAAGGAAAGAGAAAAGCACATTGAGTCTAGTAGGAGGTGTGGAAGTGTGGAGGTACAAAGGCATGTGCAAAAGGGTTTGGCAACTGGGCACACTGTTGTATTTAAATTGGGAAGGAGATAGAAGCACCCAACTGCTCTGAACTCCATTTCTTGGCCAGACTCTGCAGACGCAGACTCATATGGAGTGAAACTGGTCTATCTGGCATCGGGCCAGAATGCAAGGGCGGCTTTCTCTCAGAGGTGCTTGCAACGATCACTGTTCCTGCATGGTGCCACGGGACACAAAGACCTGGGGGCCTCTTCTGGGCAGGGCTGATGGTCAGCGATTGCTGTTTGCTCCACCATGGTGATTCCATGAGACCCCACCCCACCCAACTTACAAACCCACTGAAGCTGTGCATAGAGGCTTTTGCATATGAATTGCCTGACCTTTTGCAGTCTAAAATTACCTAACAAACTACAACGGAGTCAGAGAGCCCCAGAGCTTTCAAAAAAAGGCCCAAAGATCCACAGAAACTTGCATTGCTTCACAGCTGGGCCTCATCTGGGCACCTCCAAGCCCTAAACAAAGAGGAGAAATCTGCAGATTTCTCTGTAGCTTTTGCTGGGTAGCCTCAGGCAGTGGCTGACTACACCTCCTTAGAGATCCAAGAGCCAGTGTAGCCAGTGGTCAAAGTGAGATCTTCCAGATTATAACTCTTCACATACTCAGGGGCAGAATCAGTGAGTACCAAAGCCCCACTGAAGCAAGCCTTGCCTCATAAGGGTGTCTCCAGCAAAGACACAACCAGTTGGCCTGCAGGTCAATTTTTCCCAGTGATACCACAGCAATTAAGGCTTAACTACAACAAGACTGTTCACAAAAGGGATTCACCAAGAGTTTCCACCTCAGGTAACGGGGGAGGCTGAGCCACTGGGCCCTATAGGGCACCTAGCACACAAAATTACTCTTATCAACAGAGGGAAGCAGCCAAAATGTGCAGACAAAGAAATAGGCCACAAATGAAAGAAATGGAGGAAAGCAAACTACTGGATATAGAGTTCAAAACCATGGTTATAAGGTTACTCAAGAATATTCTAGTTCCATCTAGGTTGCTGCAAATGGTAAGAATTCCTTCTTTTTAATGGCAGCATAGAATTCCATTGTGTAGATGTACCACAGTTTTCTGATCCACTCATCTGCTGACGGGCACCTAGGCTGTTTCCAAATTGTAGCTATTGTAAATTGTGCTGCTATGAACATAGGGATGCATAAATCCTTTCTGATTATGCTTAGTGAAATAAGCCAGTCAGTGAAGGAGAAGCATCACATGATCTCACTCATTGATGGATAATAAAGAACATTATAAACTGATAAACAAAGGGATAGATACAGAGGCAGTAAAGCTTCAAACAAACTGTGAAATTACAGCAGGAAGATTAAAGTTAGGTGAGGTGGATAAGAGATCAATCAAAGGACTTGTATGCATGCATATAAGCATGACCAATGGACGTAGATGCTGGGGGGTTGGGGTATGCCTGGGAGGGAGGGGGGGCAATGGGGAGATATGTATAAAAAAAATTTAAAAAATATTCTAGAAACCTCCAAGAAATATAGTGAGACCCTCAGGGATATGAAAAATGACCAAGTGGAAATTAAGCATACACTTACTGAAATAAAGAATAATATACAGAGGTCCAACAGCAGACTAGAAGATCCCAAAAATCAAGCCAAAGATCTGAAATCAAAGAAGCAAAATACACCCAACCAGAAAAGAAAAAAAAAGAATCCAAAAAATATGAAGATAGTGCTAGGAGCCTCTGGGACAACTTCAAGTGTACCAACATCCGAATTATAGGGGTGCTAGAAGAAGAGAGAGCAAGATACTGAAAACCTATTTGAAGAAATAATGACAGAAAACTTCCCTACCTAGTGAAAGAAATACAAGTCCAGGAAGCATATAGAACCCCAAACAAAAGAAACCCAAACAGGCCCACACCAAGACACATTATAATTAAAATGCCAAGAGCAAAAGACAAAGAATCTTAGAAGCAGCAAGGAAAAATAGTTACCTACAAGGGAGTATCCATACAATTGTCGGCTGATTTCTCAACAGAAACTATGCAGGCCAGAAGGGAATGGCAAGAAATACTTAAAGTGATGAATAGCAAGAACCTACAACCAAGATTACTCTACACAGCAAAGCTCTCATTTACAATTGAAGGTCAGATAAAGAGCTTCATAGATAAGAAAAAGCTAAAGGAGTTCATCACTGCCAAATCAGTATTATATGAAATTCTGAAGGGTATTCTTTAAGAAGAGGAAGAAGAAGAAAAAGATAAAGATAAAAATTATGAACAACAAAGTGATGACAAATACATATCAACACCTGAATCTAAAAACAGAATAAACTGGTGAGTATAATAGAATCAGGGGCATAGAAAGGAAGTGGACTGACAATTCCCAGGGAAAAAGGGTATGGGGGTAGCGGGAAGAGACTGGACAAAAATCGTATACCTTTGGACAAGGACAGTGGGGGTCAGGGGCATAAGGGCATGGGTGGGGTGGCAATCAGGTGAAGGGGAGCTATGAAGGGGGAAAAGAGGAACAAGTGTAATAATCTGGATAATAAAAAAAATTTAAAGGTGTGTTGGATTTTGTCAAATGCTTTTTCTGCATCTGTTGATATTATCATGTGATTTTTGACTTTCAATTTGTTCACATGATGTATCATGTTTATTAATTTGTGAATATTGTACCAGCGTTACATTATCTGGAATAAATCCTATTTGGTCATAGTGTATGATCTTTTTAATATATTGCTGAATGCTATTTGCCAATATTTTGTTGAGGATTTTAGCATGCATGTTCATCAAGGAGAGTGACCTGTAATTCTCTTTTTTTCAAGTGTCTATCTGGTTTTGGAATTAGGGTAATTCTGGTCTTATAAAAAGAGGAAATGTTCCTTTCTTTGGATTTTATGTTTGGTAAACTCCTCTGTGAATCCATTTGGATGCGAGCTTTTGTTTGCTGGGACTTTTTTAATTGCGCTTTCTATTTCATCCGTTGTTAGTGGCCTATTCAGACTTTCTGATTCTTCCTGATTCAGTTTGGGAGACTGTATTTTTTAAGGAATTTTTCCATTTCATCCACATTGTCCAGCTTGTTGGCATATAGTTGTTTATAGTATTTTTTTCCCAATCCTTTGTATTTCTGTGATGTCAGGGATAACTTCTCAACTTTCATTTCTGATTTTATTTATTTGGGTCCTCTTTTTTTTGTTTCTTTATGAGTCTGGTTAACAGTTCATCAATCTTGTTTACCTTTGCAAAGACCCAGCTCTTGGTTTCATTGATTTTTTTTTCTGGTATTTTGTGTGTGTGTGTGTGTGTGTGTGTGTGTGTGTGTGTGTGTGTGTATGTCTATGTCATTTATTTCTGCTCTAATCTTTATGATTTCCTTCCTTCTACTTACTCTGGGCTTTTCTTTTAAAAAAATATATTTTTATTGATTTCAGAGAGGGGAGAGGGAGAAAGAGATAGAAAAACCAATTATGAGAGAGAATCATTGATCAGCTGCCTTTTGCATCCTCCCCACTGGGGATAAAGCACACAACCAGGGATATGCCCTCGCTAGGAATCGAACCAGTGACTGCTTGGTTCATAGGTTAGAGCTCAACCAATGAGCAATACTCTAGTCTTTTATTGTTGTTCTTTTTCTAATTACTTACGTTGTAACATTCAAAGAGTTTATTGATAATTTTTCTTCTTTTTTGAGGAATGCCTGTAGTGCTATGCACTTCCCTCCCAGGACTACTTTTGTTGTGTCCCAGAAATTTTGGATTCTTTTGTGTTCATATTCATTTGTTTCCAGAAAGATTTTTATTTCTTTCTTGATCCTGTTAGCAATCCATTCATTCATGGTTTAATAACATGCTATTTAGCCTCCATATCTTTGAACATTTGGGGGTGTTTTTACTGTAGTTGATTTCCAATTCCATTCTCCTGTGATCTGAGAATATGCTTGCTATGATTTCAATTTTCTTGAACTTGTAAAGACCTGTTTTGTGTCTCCTAACATGTGTTCTATCTTTATAAATTATCTATGTGCATTTGACCATAATGTATATTCTGCTTCTTTGGGGTGAAATGTTCTATACATGTCAATTAAATCCATGTGATCCAGTGTATCCTTTAGAGTTACTGTTTCCCTGTTAAGTTCTTGTCTGGAAGGCCTATTCAGTAATGTCAACAGGGTGTTAAAGTCCCCTACTATGACTATATTGTTGTCAAAGTTTCCCTTAAAGTTCTCTAGAAGTTTTTTATATATTTAGGTGCTCCTATATTGAGTCTATATATATTTACCAGGGTTATATCCTCTTGTTGGGTTGATCTCTTTAATATTATGTAGTAACTTTTGTTTGAAGTCTGTTCTGTTGGATATGAATAATGCTACTCCAGGGTTTTCTTTCTTTTTCATTTGCATGGAAAATATTTTCATCCCTTCACTCTCTTCTTGTGTGTGTCTTTTGTTCTGAGATGGGTCTCTTGTACACAGCATATAGTTTGGTCATGATTTTGTATTCATTCAACTACTTGATGCCTTCTGATTGGAGCACTTAATACATTTATATTTAGGGTTACTATTAAGAGGAACTTATTTATTGCCATTTTAATTCTGTATGCCTAGGTTTCCCTCTCTGTTTCTGCTTCTCATTACAGTAGTCCCTTTCACATTTCTCATAATGCTAGCGTGGTGGTGGTCTTTTTTTGTCTGGGAAGCTCTTTATTTGACCATCTATTTTGAATGATAGCTCTTCTGGATATAGTAATCTTGGTCTCATGCCCTTGCTTTCCATTATCTTGCATACTTCATGTCATTTCCTTATGGCCTATAGAGTTTCTGATGAGAAATGATGTGTTAGCCTTATGGGTGTTCCTTTGTAGGTAATGGTTTGATTTTCTTTTCCTTCCTTTAAGATTCTTTATCTTTAGTTTTTGGCATTTTTTAATGTTTTTTATATTTTATTGATTTCTTACAGAGAGGAAGGGAGAAGGATGAGAAAGAAGCATCCATCAGCTGCCTCCTGCTCAACCCTACTGGGGATGTTCCTGAAGAGCTCTGATATCAAGATGTACAATTGCTATGGATTGGTGGGAGCCACACTAGCCCTGGCTCAAAGTCACTCGCACTTAGTGTGGCCTTGTATGTACATCTAGAATCAGGGACCCTATCTGTGCCACGTTGAAACAGAGAACTCACTGGCGTGTGCCAAAAATCAAAATCCCCCATTGCATGTCAGGAGTCAGAGGATCCCGTCTCTTGGTGCTACCTCGCACTGAGAATCAGGTCCCTATATGCCAAGAATTGGAGTCACTGGCTCTTAGTGTGAATGTACTGGGAATCAGAGATCTCAGGCGCACGAATGAGGAACAGTCTAGTCACTGGTGGTCAATGCTCCCTCTTGTGTGGGGATTCAGGGTCCCAAATCTTCCCAGGAAACCGGATTGCACAGTCACACTGTGTTGGCAGGAAGTCCACTTCTGCCCTGCGGTAAATAGCTTTATGTGTGCACTTGCCCTGAATCAAAGTCAGGTGGCACTGCCACTTAATGTGGGTGTGGGGTATGGTCATGAAGGTGTGCACTGTGGAAAACAAACTCCCTGTGTCCATGTACCCAGGCTCAAATTCAGAACTGCCTTCCTATGTGGGCACAGGGTCTGGTCATGGGGAACAAACTCCCCAAGACCGCACATCCAGGTTCAGATTCACCGTAGCCTTTGTGCTAAGGTGCGGGGTCTGGTCATGGAAGCTAACTCCCTGGTTTTGCACCCCCAGGATCAAATTCAGTGTTTTCTCCTTGCATGGGTGTAGTATCTGGTCACAGAAAACAATCTCCTCAAGGTCTTGTGATTATGCTCAAGTACAGGAGTGCCTCCCTTCCTGAGCATGGAGATGAGTCACGGGAAACAAATTCTCTGAATTTGCAAGTCTGGGCTCAAGTGCAGGGCTGTCTCACTGCCCTTCGTGGGTGGGGTAACTGGTCACAGAAACTACCTCCCTAGGGATGACTAGTCATAGGAAACATACTTCCCGTGTCCGACACCAAGGCTCAAAGTCAGGCAGAGTCTCCACTGCTTTGTGTATGCAGAAAGCCTTATTGTGCAGCTGGGATCTGGTAGTTTCTATGTTGATGCTGCGGGGTCGCCGGAGGAGGGGGATTGGCTTTGGACTCACAGAAATCTGCAGCCTAGTGCCTGGAATCTTGGTGTCCCTGGGTCTGAAGCTGTGGTGGCAGGACTTTTATCAGAGTGGCTGTAGGGTTCTGATTTGCTTCCAAGACCTGGCTGGGTGGTGGGAAGACTAGGATCCTAGTCTCAAGCAGTTCTGTTCTTCACGATGGCATGGTCTCTGTGCCACCACTGTCCTCCCCAGAGTGTTTGTGGTGGCTGCTGGGTTTTGCCATCTAAATTTGCCTGGATTGGCAACCCCCTGGAAGAACTACAGAGATTAACTGTCCCTATTTCACTCACACACACACCCACACATGTCCACACACACCTCTATCGCCCTCTCACTCTCTCACACACTCTTCCTCTCTACCTTCTTGCTAGTTGCCATTTTGCTTCCATCCAGTGTGTTTTGGTTACCTTAATTTTTTACAATGGTAGATGTGATTGTGTTTTTAGTTTCTTTTTTTGTGAGTTTATTACTGGTATATGAATATACCATAGATTTCTGGGTATTAATTTTTGTACCCTGCTATATTGCCAAATTCGTTTATTACATCTATTACTTTTTCAAGTAGTCTATAGGGTTTTCTGTGTACAATAGTGTATTATTGATCTTTTCTTTTTTTTGTATTGTTCCATCTTTTCTAGGAAATTCTTGAAACTACCAGACTCCAGCCACACAATAGGGCTTTCTGCACACACAATATCATGTCATATGTGAACGAGAGCTTTACTTTCTCCTTTCCAATTTGAATATCTTTTATTTCTTCTTCATGTCTGATCACTATGGCTAGTATTACAATACTCTTTTGAATAAGAATGGTGAAAGCGGACATCCCCATCTTACAATCTTTTATATTTCTGTGGTGTCAGTGGTTACTTCTCCACTTTCATTTGATTTCATTTATATGGGCCCTCTCTCTTTCTTTTTTTCTTGATGAGTCTGGCTAAAGTTTAACCAATCTTGTTTAATCTTTCAGAGACCCAGCTCTTGCTTTCATTGACATTTTTGGATTGCTTTTTAAGTCTCAAATTTATTTATGTCTGCTATAATCTTTTTTTAATTTAATTAATCTTTATTGTTCAGAATTTTACAATCGTTCCTCTTTTTTCCCCCCATAGTTTCCCACCACCCGGTTCTCACCCCTCCCTCTGCCCATACCTTCCCACCCCCCATTGTCCTCATCCATAGGTGTAGAATTATTGTCCATATTCTACCTGCACCCCCTCACTCTTTTCCCCCTGAGAATTATCAGTCCACCCCCTGTCTATGCCCCTCATATTCTATTATATTCACCAGTTTATTCTGTTCGTCTTATTTTTTATTCACTTGATCTTTAGATTCACTTGTTCATAGATATGTATTAGTTGTTCATAATTTTTATCTTTACCTTCTTCTTCCTCTTTTTAAAGAATACTTTTCAGCATTTCATATAATACAGGTTTGGAGTTGATGAACTCCTTTAGCTTTTTCTTATCTGTGAAGCTTTTTATCTGCTCTTCAATTCTGAATGATAGCTATGCTGGGTAGAGTAATCTTGGTTGTAGGTTTTTGGTATTCATCACTTTGAATATTTCTTACCACTCCCGTCTGGCCTGCATATTTTCTGTTGACAAATCAGCTGACAATCATATGGGTGCTCCCTTGTAGGTAATTAACTGTTTTTCTCTTGCTGCTTTTAATATTCTCTTTGTCTTTTGCTTTTGGTATTTTAATTATGATGTGTCTTGGTGTGGTACTGTTTGGATTCCTTTTGTTTGGGGTTCTGTGTGCATCCTGGACTTGTAAGTGTATTTCTTTCACCAGTTGGAGGAAGTTTTCAGTCATTATTTCTTCAAAAAGGTTTTCAGTATCTTGCTCTTTCTCTCTTCTTCTGGCATCTCCATAATTCTAATGTTGGTACACTTGAAGTTGTCCCAGAGGCTCCTTACACTGTCTTCAAATTTTTGGATTCTTTTTGCTTTTTGCTTTTCCAGTTGAGTGTTTTCTGCTTCTTTGTATTTTAAATCTTTGACTTGATTCTTGCATTCCTCTAGTCTGCTGTTAGGTTTCTGTATAATATTTTTTATTTCAGTCACTGTAAGTTTAATTTTTAGTTGGTCTTTTTTCATTTGCTCTTGGGTCTCACTAAATTTATCCATCTTTTCTAGGAAATGCTTGAAAAACCTTATGACCATGGTTTTGAACTCTATATCCAGTCGTTTGTTTTCCTCCATTTCTTTTGTTTCTGATATGTTCTTTTATTCTGTAGGATAGGTGTTCTATATGGCCCAATAGTTCCACTTCCCCAGTTACCTGAGGGAAGGTGTTCTATATGGCCCAATAGTTCCACTTCCCAGTTACCTCTCTTGGTGCCCCCCTTTATGGGCTGTGTGTACAGCCTTGTTGAGCTAAGTTTTAATTGTTGTTGGTATCACTGGAGGGAATTGACCTCCAAGCTATTTTGCTGTGAAGATCAGCTGTGTCTACATCAGGAGAACTTCTGTGCTAGAGTCAGCCTTATGATATAAGACACAAAATTGCAAAACCTCTGTGCTCAGCTTGAATGGGGCAGGGTCTCAGGGCTGAGCAGACAACCTTGACTTTCCATCAGACCTGCCCTACATTGTGTTTGGGTCTCAGTGTCACTTGGTAATTGCTGCAGCCCTCTCTGCATGCACTTGTGCGCCTCTAGACCTCTGCCTTTTATGGCTCCCCTGAGTTTCCATGTGCTCTGAGGACCCATATGAGTCTGGCTCCTTACACTATCTTCACATTTTTTTAATTCTTTTTTCTTTTTGCTTTTCCAGTGGAGTGATTTTTGCTTCTTTGTATTTCAAATCTTTGACTGGATTCTTGCAATCCTCTAGTCTGCTGTTAGGTTTCTGTATAATATTTTTTATTTCAGTCAGTATATGTTTAATTTCTAGTTCGTCCTTTTCCATCTATAGTTGGTCCTTTTTCATATCTTCGAGGGTCTTGCTAAATATATCCATCTTTTTAGGAAATTCTTGAAAAACCTTATAACCATGGTTTTGAACTCTATATACAGTCGTTGGTTTTCCTCCATTTCTTTAGTTTCTGATCTATTCTTTTGTTTCCACATATTTTGCTGCTTCTCTGAGTTGGTAGAGTAGCTTTCTGTGCTAGGTGTCCTATGTGACCTAGTAGCTCTGCCTCCCCCGTTACCTGAGGTGGACACCCTTGGTGCACCCCTTTGTGAACTGTGCGTACAGTCTTGTTGTATTTAATTCTTGATTGTTGTTGGTATCACTGGGGGGAATTGACCTTCAAGCCAATTGGTTGTGTGGAACAGCTGTTTCTGCGCATGTGTGCTTGCCTCCAGACTTCTGCCTTGCTCACGTGAGCACAAGCTTTCAGATTTCTGCCTTTCCGGCTCCCCTGAGTTTCTGTGCACACTAGGGTCCCATATGAGTCTGGGTCCCCAGGGTCTCGCCCGAAACTGTGGTTCAGTGGAATTGGACCTGGATTTCAGTGTTGTTGTGAGCCAGAGGCTCCATCAGCAGTCACCACTCTGTGTGCGCACTTTTGCGTGCCCCCAGACTTCTGTCTTTCATGGCTCCCCTAAGTTTCCATGCACTCCTTCCTTTTCACAACAGTCCAGACTCCCCCGTATGAGTCTCGCCTGGAGCTGGGGTTCAGTGCAGGCAGAAATGGGTTTCAATGCAGTCGGGAATTTCTGTCTCCCTCCTGCTAGAGGAAGCCAGCCAGACCTTCCTTCGCCTGTCCTCTCCACAAGCATGTCTTCGTACCTCAGCTTTTTATTATTTTTTTAATTTTTTAATTAAATCTTTATTATTCAGATTATTACATTTGTTTCTCTTTTTTCCCCTCCATAGCACTCCTCCACCCAGCTCCCACCCCTCCCTCTGCCCTTAGCTCCCTCCCATTGATCTCGTCCATAGGTGTATGATTTTTGTCTTATCTCTCCCTGTACACCCTTCACCCCTTTCCCGCTAAGAATTAACAGTCCACTCCCTTTCTGTGCTCCTGATTCTATTATATTCACCAGTTTATCCTGTTGATCAAATTTTTAATTCACTTAATTTTTAGATTCACTTGTTGATAGATATGTATTTGTTCATAATTTTTGGCTTTTACCTCTTTCTTCTTCCTCTTCTAAAAGAGTACCCTTCAGCATTTCATATAACACTGGTTTGGAGTTGATGAACTCCTTTAGCTTTTTCTTATTTGTGAAGCTCTTTATCTGCCCTTCAATTCTGAATGTTAGCTTTGCTGGATAGATTATTCTTGGTTGTAGGTTCTTGCTATTCATCACATTGAATATTTCTTGCCACTCCTGTCTGGCCTGCATCGTTTCTGTTGAGAAATCAGCTGACAGTCGTATGGGTGCTCCCTTGTAGGTAATAAACTGTTTTTCTCTTGCTGCTTTTAATATTCTCACTTTGACTTTTGCTCTTGGTATTTTAATTATGATGTGTCTTGGTGTGGTCCTCTTTGGATTCCTTTTATGTGGGGTTCTGTGTGCTTCCTGGACTTGTAAGTCTATTTCTTTTACCAGATGTGGGAAGTTTTCAGTCATTATTTCTTTAAATAGGTTTTCAGTATCTTGCTCTCTCTCTTCCTCTGGCACCCCCACAATTCTGAT
>PVJN01020467.1:0-18169 GCA_004026805.1 Lasiurus borealis
ATGGTGATTTGCAGGCTGTCCATGCCCCCCAGCAACCCAAGTGGAACCCTGGTATCTGGGATTTTTTTTTATCTTCTACAATTGAAACTTTGTAGCCTGGACCAGAGCCAAGCCTTCTGTTCTCTATATGGCCGCAGTCATTGAAACTTTGTTGCCTTAATCACTGGCCAGGGTTTGGGGAAAGCTTGGCTTCCTCCATCGCCAGGGGCAACCCAAGCCTCCCCCCTGCTCTCTGTGTGGCTGTAGCCATCTTGGTTGGGTTAATTTGCATACTCACTCTGATTGGCTGGTGGGCATGGCTTGTGGGTGTAGCAGAGGTACAGTCAATTTGAATATTACTCTTTTATTAAATAGACTAATGAAAGTCTTATTAAATGGCAGTGAAGAGAACAGTAAAGCCTACGGCAGTCTGGTTATTAGCAATTTGCTGATGTAAAACTACTGACAGTGTGGGGCATTATCAGGGAAGGGCAGATTGCCTAGTGAGGACTGTGAGGTGAGAACTAGTTAGAGGTGAAGCCCAAGTGGTCATCTGGAAACAGTTGATGAAGATCTTGGCTGACAACTACAAAACAAAATGTAATTCTATAGGTGAAGACAAACTCGCTTGGCTGTTGGAAAGGAATCAACATAATATGATTTGTCTTTTGGATAGCTCATCCTAACAGTAGGTGCAGAATAGAGTTGAAGGAGAGAAATTAAAAGTGGGGAAAACTAATTCAAAGACTGATGTAATAATCCACATAGGAGGAAGTTTCATAAGAGTTCTTGGTATTTTCATTGTATCACTGCTGTGTGTATTCTCAGGACCTAAAATACAAATGTGTTCAATGAATAGTTAAGCAAAAAAAAAAAAAATGACCTCCATTTGTGTCCAGGAGGGCAGACGAAGCAAAAGAGAGGTTGGTTAGGGGGTCATATTTGGGCAAAGAGACCCTACTCACCTATAGGTTTTCAGATGACTTCTTTATCTAGATCATTATTCAGACTATACTGCTTGGCTGACAAGAGTAAGCCACTTTTATTGAGTACTTATCACTTCCAGGCCCCCATACATAGCATCACTGTGCAAACATTATCTCATTTAATTTATTTTATAAAACTACCACAGGAATTAGGTATGCTATCGCCAATGTATGTGGGAACAAAGTGAAATATCTGATGCAGATCATGTACTGGTACTTACAAAATTGCACCAGAATTTGATTGCAAGACTATCTCTAAAGCCTATGATTGCTCCACTGTAATCAGAGGAGCACATGTCACTGGCCTCACTAAACGGGAGGTTTAAGTATCCCATTTCCATACACATTCCAAAAGAAGCCTTTATCTCACAGCCTTCACTATCAAGAGAAGCACACTTTAAAAATTTGTGCAAATGTGTTTTTAATAAACTACCTCGAAAATTTCTGTATGCTTTAATAAGATTTTGTATCCTCAGGAGGCCTTCTTAGATAAAGATAAGATGTTTTAGAAAAATCTCCCATACCTAACTACTTGAAGATACATTAATCATTTTAAATCTCTACCAAAATCATGAGCAGAAAGTCATATTGTTGACTGGCCTAGTGAATATAAATGCTACCTCTTCACACATGAGATATGATTGGATGAACTACTACAAATTCTGAACATAATGTGAACTCAGAAATTCCTCAGAAAAGATAGACTCCACCTCACCCTGCTGCACATCCTACCTGGTTATATATAATTCTATCCTTTCCTTTGCTCCAGCTTCCTTTTGTTAAAGTTATTTGAAAGTGTATTCTTTTTCCACACTGGAAATGCTATTTTACACTCCTTTATTTCTAATAGGCCTCTGGAAGTAGCAACATAAAATGCTTTTCCTTCCAGATGTTGCCCTTTCCTCTTTAGAAAATGAATTTTCCACCTATCATTTCAAAGTGCTTTGTCAAATGGTGTCGTATTTATGGCTGTAGTGCATCCCCAGCACACAGACAAGATGTCTCTCAGGTTTGAAAAACAACATTCATTCTAATCCATGTAATTGCCTTTATAATTCCCAATGTTTTTATTAGCAGTCCTCCTATTGCTGTCAGAGGATGAGCTTACTCCTTTGGAAATATCTCTTATTTTCCATTTATGTATTGAAAAGATATTCCAATTATAGAAGTATGCAGTTGACTTAAAACAATTCTCATTCATCCACAGCCAACCCACAAGTTCAGAATGTTGTAGAACTGAGAAAAACAGACTAAAATTCACTGTTGACAAAAATCATCCATATATATAAAAAGCCAGGGGTCATCACGACCAAAACAACTGGATGGACAACCAAACAGGCCAGCAGGGGTTTAGTGAGGGACAACCAAATGACTGAATAGCATACTGCATGAGGTGACCAGGCCAGCAGGGGGGTTAGTTATGGATGACCAAATGACTAAATGACTGAACAGCAGGTTGTGTGGGATGACCAGGCTGGCAGGGGGCCAGTGAGAGGCCTCCAGGCCAGTGGAGAGGGGAAGCAGTTGGGTGACAAGGCCAGTGGGGGGGGGAGCAGTTGGGGATGACTATAGCAGTGGGGAGAGCAGTTGGGGGTGACCATACCAGTGGGAGGGGCATTGGGAGCGACCAGGCCAATGAGGGTGGGAGGAGTTAGGGGCAACCAGGCTGGCAGGGGCGTTAGTGAGGGATGACCAAACGACTGAACAGCAGACTGCTTGGGGCAACCAGGACGGCAGTGGGGGGGGGGCAGTGAGGAGCAACCAAACTACCAAACAGCAGGCTCATGGGGCAACCAGGCCAGCAGGAGGTGCTGTGAGGGGTGATCAGGATGGCAGAGTGGGGCAGTTAGGGTGACCAGGCAAGCAAGGGGGTCAGTGAGGGGCAATCAGGCCGGTAGGCAGAAGCAGTTAGGGGTGATCAGGCTGGGAGACAGGTGAGCAGTTAGAAGCCAGTGGTCCAGGATTGTGAGAGGGATATCCGACTGCCAGCTTAGGCCCAATCCCTGGGGTCAGGCCTAAACTGGCAGTTGGACATCCCTGAGGGGTCCTGATTAGAGAGGGTGCAGGCTGGGCTGAAGGGACCATTCTACCCCCTGTGCACGAATTTCATGCACTGGGCCTCTATTCTATATATATAAAAGCTTAGGTGACCATTTGCTATGATGCACACTGACCACCAGGATGCAAATGCTCAATGCAGGAGCTGTCCTCTGATGGTCAGTGCAATCCTACAGCAGAAGCCAGACACAGGCAGGGCTCACAGCTGGTCATCACAAGGAGCCTGCAGTAGAGCAGCAGGGAGCTTACTGAGTGGCAGAAGTGTCAGGCACAGTGGGACCAGGATGAGCAGAAGTGGCAGGTAGGAGCAGTGGTCAGTGTTGGACTGCCGGTTTTGGCCTTATCCCCTCAGGTCATGCTGAGGGACCCCCACCAGTGCACAAATTCATGCACTGAGCCTCTAGCAAGAAACAAAAAGGCTGTGAGGGAAATGATGGCCAACCAGCTGTGCCTACAGGATAACAATAAACCTATGCTTTCTTAACCTGTATAACTGGGATAATAACACTCATATTATGGGATTTTTATGTAAATTAAATATCATATGTGAGAATGCCTGGTCCAGCTCTTAGTAATTAGAAAAATTCAACAAAGAGAAGTAACAATAATACTTGTTATTGCTCTTGCTATTTGAAGGGAAACATTAAACCTTCATTCTTTATTTATCAAGTATGTATTGATTATATATGACAAGTAAACAGTGAACTATTATACAATGTGATAACAATCCTATATAATAAAGAGGGAATATGCAAATTGACCATCACGCCTTCATAAATATGGTGGCACCCATAGCCACAAGATAGCAGTGCCCAATCCTCTCAGCCCTGCCAGAGTCCCACAGTCTTTTCAGCCCAGCTAGGGGGGAAGCAGGTGTATGGTGCAGTCAGACCTGCCCTCAGCCCCCCAGCTACCCAGGGCCATCTGAAGTGCAGGCAAGCCTCAAATGGTGGATGGCCAGCTGATGCCTGAGTTGCAGGCAAGCCCAAGGCACAAGCAGGTCTCAGATGTTGGCTGCCCAGCCACCCAGGGCAGGGCTGAGGTGCAGGTAAACCTCAGACAGTGGCTTCCCAGCCACCTCAGGCTGCCTGAGGCTCAGGTAACCAGAGCTGGCCAAAGGTTTGTGCTGCTGACAGGGGCAGCAGCAAAGGTGGGATGGGGGTTCTTTTTCCCCTGATTGCTAGGTCACCTTCTGCCCCTCAGGGCTCCCAGACTGTGAGAGGGGCAAGCCAGGCTGAGGGACCACCCTTCCAGTGCATGAATTTCCATGCACTAGGCCTCTAGTTTGTATTATAAAAACCCAGTGGCCCTAACATCATAATGACCAAAGACCAGCATGGATAGGCGGGGCTATGAGCGCAGCAAGGCATGTGCAGGTATGTGGGGCCATGCAATTTCATGAGCTTGGCTTCTAGGTAAAATATAAGTATTTAAGAACTACTCTATGAACACAGATGTCACAATGTAAATAATACTTTGTTATATTTCTATAGCATTTTACAGTTTTCAAAGCAAGAACCATTTGAAATAAATTTGGACTATGCAGTTTTACATATCATCATCATCATCATCATCATCATCATCATCATCATCATCATATCACCCTGGCAGGTACCATTTGCTACATAATTACTACTCCAGGGCCTGGGCTAGACTTTGTATGTATTATGTGAGTTAATCATCATAAGAAACTTGTAAAGCAGCTACACTGATCTCCATTTTACAGATGGAAAAATTAATATTCAATGATTTTTATTGGTTTCCTCTAGTCACAAAACCAGTAAGTGATGTAGTCCGAACATGGACACAAATCTATCTCCAAGTCATGTTCTTTTCTTCATTCTCAACTGAGTTACAGATACAACCCAACTTAGAGAAAATTACAATAAGGATGAGGAAGAGAGAAATTTTTTTCTCAATGTGGTTGAACATATTAATCTTGAATAAATAATGCAAACAAGAGGCTGACAATTAATACCCTGATCTCTACACTAGATATGGAAGTCATGCTAATTTTAGATTTTCTCTATAAGTTGCCTTTCAACAAAACTAGGGCATATCAAAGACAAGTTTACAAACAAGTGGCCTTTGGAGAAGCTATTATGCTAGCTCACATAGCCTATAGTTGAATTTAACACTGACATTGCCAATTCTAGCATTCAATCTTTCAAACATTATATTGGCCAGCCTGAGTATATAATATATGGCTGCCAACTAAAACCAACTGTTTGAACAAGCTGCTAGCCCTCAGACAGGAAAGCTAAAAGTGTTAAGGAAAACTCATAATTTACATTATTGCAAACTAAATTAAGACAAGGAGAACGAATCCTCATAGGAACCTGATACTTCAGAGATGGTGCACAATAAAAGACCACTCACCCTAGTTTCTGCCAAAGATTGGATCCTTCAGGTAACAATTATGTTGCTTAATTTGATCCTGTAGAATGTCTTATATATCAGTAAGACATCTCTGCTAGGTAAAAAAAACAAAACAAAACAAAACACACACACACAAAACAAACAAACAAAAAAAACAAAAACACACGCACAAAAATCAAAAAACAAAACAACAAAAAAACTTACTCCATAAGAAATTAGCTCCGAAACCAGTTTGGCTCAGTGAATAGAGCCTTGGCCTGTGGACTGAAAGGTCCCAGGTTTGATTCCAGTCAAGGGTATGTACCTTGGTTGCGCACACATTCCCAGTAGGGGGCATGCAGGAGGCGGCTGATCAATCTCTCTCTCTCATCGATGTTTCCAACTCTCTATCCCTCTTTCTTCCTCTCTGTGAAAAATCAATAAAATATATATTTTTAAAAAAGAAAAAAAAAGAAATTAGCATGTTCCTTCCTTTCTGACAGTGAGAATTATGTAACCCATAATGTTGCCTTTAGTTCTTGGTGGCTAGGAAACTGATAATTGATTAGTGCATGGATTCGTGCACATTGAAAGGAAATGAATTAGAAGGTGGCCAGCAGGGTGGGATTGGGCAAGATGGGCTGGACATGTCCTGGAGCCAACCTTCTGCAGTCTCTCTCTGGTTGGCCATACCTGGGGTGGTACTGTGGTTCAAAGAGCTTCCGTGGAGTTAGGAGGGTCCCTACAACAGGGAGGCCCCTCAGCCTGGGCCTTAAGGGATTGGGCCAAAAGTGGCTTTCCAACATCTCCCAAGGGGTCTCAGATTGTGAGAGGGTAGTTCTCAGGTTACACACCCCAAAACCTGGTTCCTCCTCTCTGGTTTCTGGGGTGCATCACCCAAGAACCGCCACTGCCAAGTAACTATAGTTTGGCAGCTCCTGCATTGAGCATCTGCCCCCTAATAGTCAGTGTGTGTCATAGCTACCGGTTGGATGGATGACGGAAAGGTTGCTTAGCCTTTTATATATGCAGATTTTCTATTAATGCACAGTAATAACCTTAATTGTAAGGTTAGTATTTTTCCTTTCTTTATTTACATGTTTAGTTGGGCTCCATTTTTAAAACAAGGGATAGCAAAAGCATTTATTTTTTAAAAAATTATTTTACCATCTATTGAATAAAAGCCTAAGTGACCATTAGATGGAAAAACCAGAATGACCAGAACAACTGGTGGCTATGACATGCAATGTGACAGCCAACCAGTGTGATCTGGGCCTGATCACCACCCCTCTGCCCCTGCCCAACCTCCAACTTTCCCTAAAACTCTGATTGGGGGTGGAATCAGCCAGCCAACAACCCACAGCCCCTCTTCCCCACTGGCCTGGCCCAATTTTCCCCCATTGGGGAAGGACAGCCAGACCCCACCCATACGCAAATTCAAGCACTGGGCCTCTAGTTTTATAAATAAAAGATACAATCTCATTTTTTCCAGATTCTAAATTTATCATTAGAATCATCGTTCAGTCTTTGAAATTCTTACAATGTACATATTTATCTATCCTGAACATTGTCTCCCAGTAGTGGGGATAAAAGTAAACATATAAAATGTATTATGATAATTACTACCAGGAGCACAATATGATAATTACTATAATTATTAGTAAACTATACAGAATAGATATAAAATATGTCCACATATACTGTAGTCTTGCTTTCTGATGGGTAGGGAAATACTGATTGCCCGAGTAATAAGGCTTTCCAAAATGTATCTCAGAAACTCAAGTACCTTGGAGCTCTGAATGAATTAAGAGGTTTTAGATTTGGATATATTAGTGACACACCTCTTTGGAAAGGCCTCTATGTCCTCTGAAATTCACAGGGATCTCTCTAGCTCTATATCCTGAGATGGTCTGGCACAAAAGACTCTAGTCATCTAATGCAGCCAACAATGGGAGACAGGTCCTGTGCCTCCAACCTGGGTGAGCCCTCAAGATCTTAGGTTTCATTTACTTTGAACACCAAACACTTCTAATCAAGTTTTAATCATGTATTAATTTCCCATTTTTCCTAGAATCACAGAAGTAATTAAAACTCCTGTTCAGAGCTCAAAGCTAGTTGGAGAGATAGGCACAAAAAAAGATTTAGTATAATGTATAAGGTATGATGA
Organism: Lasiurus borealis; assembly: GCA_004026805.1. NCBI lineage: Eukaryota > Metazoa > Chordata > Mammalia > Chiroptera > Vespertilionidae > Lasiurus > Lasiurus borealis. The sequence goes on from PVJN01020467.1 coordinate 7,549, forward strand.
TAAGGATGCCTGGACCATGGTAAAGCACTTCAGTGGTGCTTGCCAGTGGAGAGCAGGATGATACAAGGAATAGAAGAACAGAGGTTGGAAAATAACCTAGTTACCTACTTACCACCCATTGCATAATACCACTGTGGGCCCAGGGTGACTGAGACGGAATGTTGTCCCAGGTGATCCAAGTAGCAGATGAGACTGAAGTATAGATGGCAGTAAAGATTGTGGAAGACCTGTTCATTCAGAGCAGTGTATAGAGAAGGTTTTGCTTCTGTAGGAGATGGACTAATTTGAGGTTGGTTTCAGAATTCCAGTCAAGAAAGCCAGGGTTCAACCTTTCACAATCCTAGTGACTAGATCACCAAACACTGGGACTGAGGCAAAAGTCCAGTTGCTCATGGGAGAAAAAGGCTCTCCATGACCACACAAAGTGCTGAAGCTCCTACTGACCCTCATGCTGGGACACACAGAAGACTTTGTTTACAGCAGCAAGATTGAATTTAGATGTCATTTGCTGATAGTTTGAGACTGGTAAAAAGCCTCTTGTTTGGGAAAAAAAAAAAAAAGATTGGCATAGGAACTTGACCTGAAAGCTGTAAGATTAGAAGAGAGAGATAAGGCAGTATATCTATCTATCCATCTATCTATCTATCTATCAATCTATCTATCTATCTATCTATCTATCTATCTAATCAGCCCAAGCAACTGAACGACCATAATGACCAGTTTCTATGATGTGCACTGACCACCAGGGGGTCAGTCTGCTCCCACTGCAGGAGTGCTGCTCAGTTGAGACCCGTCCCAGCAGTCCACTAGCCTGGCAGCAGCCACTCATTCCCTCAGTAGTTCTTCAGGTCCAATCTCTGGAGAACAGGCCAGGCACCAATGGACCAGTACTGCTGGCATGACTGCAACTGCCCACCAGCAGGATCCCAACAGCACTGCTGGCCTCCTGAAAGTTGGCCTTGAGCACCACCGCTGTTTCCCCTCCTTAGATGCTCCACAAGGAAGAAACAATATAAAAGCGGCCACCACGTGGCTCCCAACAACCAACCCAAATGTCAGCAGAATGGATCTGGATCCTAGGCCAGCAAGATGCCCCACTGCCCGCCTGGAAGGCCAATTGTGTCCTGCTCCCCCCTCTTCGGGCCCCACCCATGCATGAATTCGTGCATCAGACCTCCAGTCAAATATAATTGTTTGGAGGTTAGGAAAAAGTAATCCTCAGCCTCTTTTCTACCAAGACAGAGAGGAGTCATTTTTTCTCATCTGTCTGAAGCTATCAGCAAGTGAGCCATTATCCACTGCCATTTTGTGGCTTGGGCGTCACACAACTGTTGTAATAAAAACTTGAGAAAGTAAAAAACAACAACAACAATAAAAACATCTTCATTCTATTTTTCGCCATTGAACTTCTCCAATCTTTTACTTATATGTAGATTCGTGATCTTTTTTTCTCTCTCAGGAGAGCCAAGAAGAACCTGTCAGAAATATCCGGCATATGCAAATCCTAACTAGCTGGACAAAAATAATCTGTCTGTTCCTCACATGCTCTGTGGGAATTGTGCCTTGTTTGCATGATTGATCAATTTGCATGTTACTTTTCAAAATCACTTTTCAAATGAAGACACAAAGCAGAGAATAAGAGAAAAGGTATCTGGGCCTGGACTGGTGAAAGGGCACTCGGTCCAGGATGAGCCATGTGAACATCTTAGGCATATTCTTCCTACCTCAGGGGGTCACTGTCAGGAGCAGAGTCTGTAACTTGCATTTTATTGGCAACAGGAGATAGTACTCCCAAAGATGAATTGTACAGTGAACAGGCTCTTTTTTTATAATCTATATCTAAATACATTGGATGATATGTAAACTGACAAGGTCCTGGCAGGATTCCTAAACATGCTCAGGACTCATTTCCCCATATTCCCAATAATTCATGGTGTTTCTGGCCCTTCCTCCTCAGTAATTTCTACATTCTTTTTTAGAATCTTTTTCTATATCTAATTTCAAGGAAGAACCTCTATCACATGGACTCTTCGAGGAGGTCTCCCTCTTTGTCAGCTCCAGATACAATGTGGTCCTTGTGATAAACCATAGAAAAAATTACCCACTGCCATGAAGTATTGTTCTCAAAAACAATCAGCCAAAATATTACTTTTTTGGGGTTTTATTTTCATTTTCACCTCCACTATCTCTGTCTAAGCTTTCCCATCTCCTACCTGCATTATTGAAATAGGCCTTTAATTTGCCTGCCTGTGGCCATTCTCTCCTCTTCTCTCTGCTTCCCCAACCTCTTTCTTCTTCCCTGCCAACCTTCCAATCCACTATTCCATTGACAGTGAATACAAAGGGCAAACATGAAAAAGGAACTTGCTTGATGAAAAAAAATCACAACCACCCTTCATCAAATGCTAAGGATGAGAGGAGAAAAGGAAAAAACAATATCATGGAGCATCTGTTATTTGTCAGAGTCTGTGCTGGATCCTGTCCTATATATTACTGCCCTATAGCCTCACAACAATGCTTCAACATAATGTATTATTATCTCTCATTTATTGTGAAGAAACAAAGGCTCAGTGAGCTTAGATATTCGCCCAAGGTCACATGGCTAGTAGAATTAGTACAGAGCCTCTGAGGTATGCAGGCACATGTTAGCTTCTATTAGTTTGCCACTATCAATTCTTGGTTCTAGAGGAACAGTGATGAATAAGATGTCTGACTCTGAGAAGCCCACAATTGGGAAGACACTCAGACTAATAGTAAATTACAATGCAATGTGGAAAATGCAAGGCTGAATGGCAAAGTCAGGGTTTGAACTTAAAGTTGCCTATTATTGCAAAGATAACAAATTGTTAAATTTTAAAATATTCCTAAAACTGTGGATTATTTTTAAATTTCAATTTTTTTAATAATATGTTACATGTATACATATCTTCCCATTGCCCCCCTGGCCAGGCATATCCTAACCCCCACCCCGCCCAGTGTCTTGTGTTCATTGGTTATGCTTATATGCATGCATACAAGTCCTTTGGTTGATCTCTTATCTACCCCACTTCTCCTTAACCTTCCTGCTGTAATTTGACAGTCTGTTTGATGCTTTACTGCCTCTGTTTAAGTATTTGTATTTTTTGCTCAAGAATTATACAATGGGAAAAAATACAATTAATTCAATGAAGTTTTCACAGCAATTTACATTTTGCAAGAGATACTCTTGGTCCACGTACAGATAGTGAGTGAGCAGATACATCTGAATGTGAGACCATTTGCAATAATCATGTAGCTCTCCCAGGATCTGCGGTTCCTCTGACACAATATGCCCTGTAACAGGGTTCTGCACTGTTGATGACTAGAGAGCCAGAGCAAAACATGCTCATGTAAAGGTCAGGTAAGCATGTATGTTCCTTGGTCAGACCTTGGAGAGTGATGAGAAACTTTTGATGCCTCCTCTAACCCATCTAGGCATCCATGAACTGGAATGGAAGAGATAGAGTGCGAGGGAACTACCATTTCTTAGTATCTTTTTTGTGAGAGCCACAAAACTTATAATCCAAAAATTACAACAAATCTAGTATTAAAAGGCTTGTGGCAGAATCTTGCCTCCTTACTTTGGCATGAATGCCTGACTTCCCTTTCCTTCACCTAATTTGCCTTCTCTTTTATTTTTTGCCAAACACACTTTGCTATTTTACATCCCAATGCCTTTGCTAAATCTGTTAGCTTGCCTAAAAAATGCATGACCAGCTTCCATTTATCTTTGTCCTGCTAAAGTCTCTCATGCTTCAATCCAACTCCTCTCTGAAGTGATACCCAGCCTATGCAGAAAATTGTTTTATTTATTTTTTGTCTGCTCGTGCCACACTTGATTTCCCTTTTTTTATAGCACTGAGCACATTGTATTATGTCCACTTATTTACATATATGTCTTTATCACTGGTCTATGCTCTTTCAGCTGCTTGAACTGAGTCATATTTATCTTATATCATCAGTGTGTAGTATTGTGTCTGAAACATAATATGCCCTTACTAAAAGTTGAATGAATGAATGAATGAATGAATGAATGAATGAATGCATAATTAATCATCTTTGGTTGCATATGTCAACATTGACACTTTTCTGAAATTGTCTGCTTCAGGTTTGACAAGTGTATTATAGCTTTTGGTCCTCTCATTTGTCACTTTTCAAGGGAGGTAAAATCCCCTTTCTGTGATCAGGAGTCATTCATTCTCTGATTGAATAACTCTAGTGATAGGAAGTTTCCATAAAAAAAATCCTGACAAATAAGAAAATCCTTTCTTGAATTTTATCAAATACGTAATTCTCTCTCCTTTTACTAGTCTTATAAGTTTATGATCTTTCTCTACCTCTAATACATGGCCATTAAATCATTGTGTGGAACTTGACTTCATTTACTTTTATGAATTTTAACTTTCATACCTGAAAAATAGAAATAATATTTACTGTACTAGAAAAGTCCAATTGAGAGGATTAAATATGCTTTGCACATGTTCAGAAAATATTGTTAAGGTGATATAAGTCTGTATCACTGATACTTTCTTATGAAGTTTAGGCTGTCTTCTATCTCACTTGAAAGTGTATTTATAAGAGGTAGCTCTGTATCCATTCAAGAGACTTTAGTCATCAATAAGCAAGCAGAAGAAAGTTGTTCTTTGATGCTCCACAGAAGAATGAACAAGAAGCTTGAAAGATTTAATTTAATGCTACCAAAAATCTTAGTTTTTCTCTTCCATGCAACCAAACTGACAGATGGCAGGCCGCATGCTGGATACTGGAGGTACAGAGATGATTTAGACACTGTCTCTACTTTGGGTATGTGGTGGGTCTTGACCCAAAGGGGCTCACTTAGCAGAGGAGCAAGAGTAGGACAGGTTGGGATGAGACAGCAGAATACCACTTCAAGCTTTTAATTAAGTTCCTTTGTAATAGATCCAGAATCCACAGAGGATGGGGACAAATATCTAGTGAAAACCTATTATGTGCTAGGTACTTGGTAGACATCAGTAAATAAAGCAAAGATCCCCATGTAAAATGTACATTCTAGCAGAAGAAGACAGGCAATAAACAATAAAATTTTTTATTTATTTTACTTTTATTTATTTTTTATTTATTTTTAAAATAAATCTTTATTGTTCAGATTATTACAATTGTTCCTCTTCCCCCCCCATAACTCCCCTCTACCCAGCTACCACCCCACCCTCTGCCCTTACTTCCCCCACATTGTCCTCATCCATAGGTGTATGATTTTTGTCCAGTCTTTACCTGCACCCCCACTCACCTCTTTCCCCTTGATAATTATCAGTCCACTCCCTTTCTATGCCCCTGATTCTATTATATTCACCAGTTAATTCTGTTCACTAGATTTTCAATTCACTTGATTTTTAGACTCACTTGTTGATAGATATGTTGTTCATAATTTTTATCTTTACCATTTTCTTCTTCTTCCTCTTAAAGAATGCCTTTCAGCATTTCATATAATACTAGTTTGGTGTTGATGAACTCCTATCTGTGAAGCTCTTTATCTATCCTTCAATTCTGAATGATAGCTTTGCTGGGTAGAGTAATATTGGTTGTAGGTTCTTGCTATTCACCACTTTGAATATGTCTTGCTACTCCCATCTGGCCTGCATAGTTCTGTTGAGAAATCAGCTGACAATCATATGGGTGCTCCCTTGTAAGTAATTAACTGTTTTTCTCTTGGTGCTTTTAACATTCTCTTTGTCTTTTGCTCTTGGTATTTTAATTATGATGTGTCTTGGTGTGGTCCTCTTTGGATTCCTTTTGTTTGGGGTTCTGTGTGCTTCCTGGACTTGTAAGTCTATTTCTTTTACCAGGTGGGGGAAGTTTTCAGTCATTATATCTTCAAATATGTTTTCAGTATCTTCCTCTCTCTCTTCTTCTGGCACCCCATAATTCTGATGTTGGTATGCTTGAAGTTGTCCCAGAGGCTCCTTACACTATCTTCCAATTTTTGGATTCTTTTTTCTTTTTGCTTTTCCAGTGGAGTGTTTTCTGCTTCTTTATATTTCAAATCTTTGACTTGATTCTTGCATTCATCTAGTCTGCTGTTAGCTCTCTGTATAATATATTTTTTTTTTATTTCAGTCAGTGTATGTTTAATTTCTAGTTGGTCCTTTTTCATCTCCTCTTGGGTCTCACTAAATTTATGCATCTTTTCTAGGAAATTTTTATAATGGTGGTTTTGACTGCTATTTCCAGTCATTTGATTTCCTCCATTTCTTTGTGTTCTGTTCCTTTTTCTCCACATTTTCACTGCTTCCCTGAGTTGGTAGAGTAACTTTATGTACTAGGTGCCCTAAATGGCCCTTTAGCTCCTCTGCATCTTTGTGAGCCCCTCTCTTTTCTTCTAGTTGTAAAATTTCCACTCTGCCAGCTTTCCTGTGGTTCTGGAGGGTGTCAGTCCTGTCTTTTAGTTGTAGTGTTGAAATTGTTGTGTGAGGCAGCAGTTTAGGTGTTCACCTATGCCACCATCTTGGTTTCTCTTCTGGTCACACATCTGCAATGCCTTTTCCTCCTTGTGCCAGCCTGGAGAGCTCCATTCCATTTTGAACTTCATTTTGGGAGTCATCGCCTCCTGACTTATCCCAGGCAAAGTCTGTTGCCCCTCTCTTGGGGTCCTACAGCTATTGTACATTCTTCCACTATTACACAAGCTGTTCTGCTTGCCTGTCTCCAGCCAGCAATGGAAACCTGTCTGGAGCAGGAACTTACTCCTAAAATTGCTGCTTGATGAAACTATGGCAAGGTCAAAGTCCACTGCTTGAACAGTACCATCTTGCAAGACCAGAGTGCCTGACACCCCAGTAGCTAGAACACCTTTAGCCTCCTCCAGATTCACTTGACATGAGGAGCTGCGACCCCAACAGTAAACAATTTTAAAAAGAACATTATATATCTGTTAAAATGCAATTCTGATGAAACTGGTTTGGCTCAGTGGATAGAATATCGGCCTGTGGACTGAAAGGTCCCAGGTTCAATTCCAGTCAAGGGCATGTACCTTGATTGCAGGCACATCCCCAGTAGGGGGTGTGCAGGAGGTAAGGTAGGTGATCAATATTTCTCTCATTGATGTTTCTACTTCTCTATCCCCCTTCCTTCCTTTTTATAAAAAAATCAATAAAATATATATTTTTAAAATGCAATCCTATCTAATAAAAGAGTAATATGCAAATTAACCATCACTCCACTGCACCCACAAGCTATGCCCACCAGCCAATCAGGAGTGAGTATGCAAATTAACCCCAACCAAAATGGCTACAGCCACAGAATGAGCATGGGAGAGGCATGGATTTCCTTCACAATGGAGGAAGCCAAGCTTTCCACACACCTTGGGGGGCCCAGACTATAACAAAAATTGCAGCAACCATGGAGCTGGAGAGATCAGGAGATTAGAGTTGCCCTCGGTGATGGAGGAAGCCAAATTTCTTTAGCCCTGACCTGTCTCGGCTTCCATTTAAGGGTACAATGTTTTAATTATAGAAGATAAATAAATCCCAACAGAAATGGCTGCTGCCACAGAGCGAGCAGGAGGCTTGGCTCTGCTCCAGGCTACTACAAAGTTTCAATTGTAGAAGATAAATAAATCCCAGATACCAGGGCTTCCACTTGGGTTGCCAGTTGATGGGGCCAGCCTCCATACCACCACAGGTCCCTTGCTGAGGCTGCCCCATGTCCCAAGGTAACCCCTGATCCGGGAGACCTTCAGGGCAAACCAGCTGACCCCGACTCATGCAGCAGGCCTCTATCCTATCTAATAAAAGAGTAATATGCAAATTGACCATCACTCCATCACACAAGATGGCTGCCCCATGTGGTCAAAGATCCTGCCCCCATGTGGACACAAGATGGCCACCACAAGATGGCCCACAGGGGAGTGCAGTTGGGAGCAACCAGGCCTGCAGGGGAGAGTAGTTGGAGGGGGGGACCAGGTGTACAGGGGAAGGCAGTTAGGGGTGACCAGGCTGGCAGAGGAGGGAAGTTGGTGGTGATCAGGCCTGCAGGAAAGGGCAGTTGGGAGGGACCAGGCCTGCAAGGAGGGCAGTTAGGGGCAAACAGGCTGACATGGGAGCAGTTAGGCATCAATCAGGGTGGCAAGGAAGTGGTTAAGGGGTGATCAGGCTGGCAGGCACAAGCATTAAGAGGCAATCAGGAAGGCAGGTAGGAAAGCAGTTGGGAGCCAGCAGTCCTGGATTGCGAGAAGGATGTCCGAACTGTCCATTTAAGCTTAAACCCACCGGGCCTTCTGTGCATTCTGTGCATACTACTTATCTAAGAGCATTATAAATAGATTCCTAGTTCTGCAGTAAATCACAGACTATGACTTATTCAATACCTACAATATCTCATAAGAGCCTTGCCTTCATTATCCAGGATTGGGCCTACATGAGCAGTTGGACATCCCTTGAAGGGTCCCAGATTGGAGAGGGTGCAGGCTGGGCTGAGGGACACCCCCATCTCCATGCACAAATTTCATGCACCAGGACTCTAGTAAGAACTATAAATAATAACAACAAAGGACAGTGGAATAAGATGCATTAAGAATGCTGGGGTAGGGAATGTTGAAGTTTTAAAGATGTCCAGGTAGATACCATGGAGGAGAAATCTGAACAGAGACTTGAAGGAGAGCTCTATTACTACCTGAGGTAGGAGTTTTCCAGGCAAAGGTTGCACTAGCCAGTGCAAAATTGCACACCTGGCATGTCTGGGGAAGGACAAGGATGCTGGTGATCACTGAGAGCAAGGGGGAAAGTAAGGAATAGGTTAGCAGAGGTGTGATATCACCTGACTTGTGTTTTAAAACTATCACTCTAGTGACTCTGCAGAGAGTAGACTGCAGAGGTGCAAGAGGAAAAGCAGAGGGCCAGTAAAACGTCGCTGTATGAATTCAGAAGAAAGATGGTGGTGACTCAGACCTCTGCAACATTATTTACAGGGCATCTACTGTGTTTCTGGCTCTGTGAGGGTATAGAGAAGATATTGTCTCTAGCTCAAGAAGCTTAGTCAACAATCCATTCCTAACCTATTTTCCAGCTTCATTATCTACCTCAGGACCCAAGCTCTGCTCATCTCTCCCCATTCCAACTCACAGCAGTCCAGCCAGCCCTAATTGCTCATTATTTCCCAAACACACCATGCTTTCCCATGCCTTTGCAATATAATCTTTTTTCTTGGACACCCATCCACTCAGCTTGCTAATCTCACAAATTTCAGCTTCTTCAAGATTCGACCCAAATGCCATTTTTTTTTCAGGGAAGTTTTCTCTGGTGGCCTGTTCAGAATTGGTCATCTCTTCTTTGTTGCCCTAACATTCTATGCATACAATTTATCTAAGTGCATTATAAATAGATTCCTGTTCAGCAGTAAATAAGTCACAGACACTATGACTTATTCAATACCTACAATATCTAGTAAGAGCCTTGCCTTCATTATCTTTTCATTAAACACAGAGACGGAAGTGCAGAAAACAAAAGAGAAAGAAAAGAACTATTATAAGCCATTTTTGAAAGGTTGCCAGATTGTCCTAGAAAAACCACATTTGCACATGGTCCTTTTAAGAGAGACAACTGGCAGCAAGCAGAGTACAGAACACTCAGGTCCAGATACATGTTCCCCAGCAAATGTTCAGATCCAGAAACAGCCAGGGAACCCAGGTGGATGACATGGTCAGTAGAAGTCAGTCATCTATAAAATTACTCTACTCAGAACTAGCATCTGGATTCCTTGACCAAATTCAAGAAAGGACTTGTCAGTGCTGGGTCCTGACTCTGGAGATGACTCCAGCTGTGTGTAACAAGCTGAGCAGGACAGAGTGAGAAACCCACTCTGCTGGGAGGATGAATTGGCAGTGCTTGGATCTCGCACGCACAGCACTAGGGCCAAGAGGAGTAACACTGGGGAGAGGCTGAGAGGCCCCAGAAAACTAGCCAGGCCTGGTCATGGTAAGGAGTAAAATCTAAGCTAAAGGGCAGAGGAAAGGGAAAGGGAGGCCAGTTGCAGCATTCGGTGACTCACCCCACCTTCTCTCACTTAATCCTTGTAGCTACTCTAAAAGCCAGACATAATTGTCTTTTCCATACACAGAACCTGGGGCATAGGGACATTAAGTAACTTGTCCAGAGCCATACAGAAACCAGGTGGAGCCTGTATTTGCACCTGGGTCTGTTTTTCTTCAGACCTCTTTCACTCACAACAACTGTGTGGCTGCTCAACTTAGAGGCTGGCTCTGGCTCTGGCCTAGAAGGAGACCCAAGTTATAGACATGGTTCTGTTCACTTTTCTATGTATCTGAGGAAAAATAATTTTCCCCCTCTGAGCCTCATTTTTATCATTTGTCCAAACTCTGAAATTCTATGATATCTGGTAAGAATTTTAAGGATGCTACTTTCCTCTTTAATTCCCCCACTCTCCCACCATCCTTTACACACACCGGCATGACTTCTCAAGAACCCATGCATACAGAATCTTTTATACTCTCCAAATTAGAAAGAGAAGTACAGTGGTACCTCGAGATGCGAGTTTAATTCATTCCGTAACCTTGCTCGTATATCAAGTTGCTCGTATCTCAAAGCAAATTTCTCCACTGAAATCAATT
>PVJN01020467.1:18269-36050 GCA_004026805.1 Lasiurus borealis
AGAATGTAAAGGAATAAACTGGTTTTATAAAGTGTATTTACCTACTCGTTACACTCTTAATGCTACACTTTATCCCTAAACTGAATGTAACTTAACTAATCTTCACTGAACTTAATTGCTACTGGTCTTTGCATTTTTGGCCGATTTCAAAAAAAGGTGTCCAATGAGGTTTGCCTCTTCCTCCCTTTCAGAATGTTTCTGAAATGGGTGAGGCAAGTTTCATTGAACAGCTCCGATGCACAACCAGTAGCAACTTTTTCGGGGTGTTTCTTTTCCACGAAGTGTGACACCCTCTCCCACATTCCTAAGATCTCCTTTATCTCACTTGTAGAGATCTCCACCTCTGGCTCCTCCTCGAAACCAATTTCTTGGAGAACCTCCGCATGTTGCTGAGACTGCAACTCTTGTAATTCCTCCGTGGTGAGTTCCAGAGAGTACTCCTCAAGGAGCTCATTCACGTCTCTCTCATCCACCTCCAGGCCCATGGATTTTCCCAGACACTATCTCCTCCTCCACTGGCACCTCAGGTTCGAATCCTTTGAAGGTCCTTTCGGCTACGGCCTCAGGCCACAGCTTCTTCCAAGCAGAGGTCAAAGTCCTTGTTGTAACACCCAGCCAGGCCTGATCAATAATTCTGAGGCATATCACGATGTTAAAGTGGTTCTTCCAGAACTCTGGAAGGGTGAGGTTTCTGTTTTCCGTCACCTCAAAGCAGCGCCAGAACAGGTGCTTGATGTACAGCTTTTTAAAATTAGAAATCACCTCCTGATCCATAGGCTGCAGGATAGGAGTGGTATTGGGAGGTAGGTAGACAACCTTGATAAACTTGAACTCTTTGAGGAGTTCATCTTCGAGGTTCGGTGGGTGAGCAGGAGCATTGTCGAGGACAAGGAGGGCTTGCATGGTTAGGTTGTTTTCCTGTAGATATTTCTTAACAGAAGGGCCAAAAACCAGGTTTACCCACTCCACAAAGAACTGCCTGGTGACCCATGCCTTTGGGTTTGCCCTCCACATAACTTGCAGTTTATCTTTTAAAATCTTATGTGACTTAAAGACTCTGGGATTTTCCGAATGGTATAGGAGCAGAGGCTTGATCTTGCAGTTGCCACTCACATTGCCGCATAGTGCGAGAGTTAGCCTATCCTTCATGGGTTTGTGGCCTGGCATTGTCTTCTCCTCTGCCGTTATATAAGTCCTATTCGGCATCTTCTTCCAGAAAAGCCCTGTCTCGTCACAGTTGAAGACTTGCTGGGGATATATCCTTTGGCTTCTATCAGTTTGGAAAAAGTTTTGAGGTAATCCTCAGCTGCCTTCACATCCGAACTTGCTGCCTCACCATGCCTGACGATGGAGTGAATGCCAGACCTTTTCCTGAAGTTATCAAACCAGCCTCTACTGGCTTTAAAAGACTCTTTCCACGAAACCGGTTTGGCTCAGTGGAGAGAGCGTTGGCCTGGGGACTGGAAGGTCCCAGGTTTGATTCAGGTCAAGGGCATGTATTCTGGTTGCGGGCACATCCCCTGTAGGGGGCGTGCAGAAGGCAGCTGATAGATGTCTCTTTCTCATTGATGTTTTTAACTCTCTATCCCTCTCCTTTCCTCTCTGTAAAAAATCAATAAAATATATTTTTTAAAAAAAGAGTCTTTCGATGCTTCGTCCATGGAAGTGGCGGGGTCTGCTCCAGGAAATCACCGTAAATCTCTCGCGCCTTCTCGCATATGATGCCATGTGTTAATGTATCTCCTTTAAGCTGCTTCTCCATCACCCACACCATCAGTAGATTCTCCATCTTTTCATGGAGAGAGCTACGGAGCTTAAAAATTATTGTAACGCCCTTAGCTGGCATTATACCCTTTATCGACTCCTTCTGTTTAAGCACAGTGCATATCGTTGAAGTACTATGCCCGTATTGCCTCGCCAAGTCAGCCACTCGCACACCTTGCTCATATTTTTCTATGATTTCACGCTTTAATTCAATAGACATCATCCTCTTCTGAGCACTGACCTTTCCACTCGCTTTCTTCGGACCCGTGGTTATAAAAAGAAATGTGATAAAGTATGTAAATGCACAAAAGATGCTTCCACAACGAGGTAAACAAGCACACTGACTGAGGCGTGGGAAACTGTGAGACGCTAGAGTCGTGGTAAACTGGTGGGTCGTGTGCAGCCAGCCGATCCGTGCGATTACTCGTATCTCAAATGTTGCTGTATTTCAAAGCAAAAAACTGCTTACTCCATGGCTCGTATCTCAAAAATCTCATATGTTAGGACACTCGTATCTCAAGGTACCACTGTATGACAAAGGCTAGAGCCTCTTGAGACTTTATCACTGTTAATTCACTCAGAACTACTTGGAACTACACATATCCCCCAATACTTAATGTCTCATCTTCTTTGTTTTTGTCAGGAAAACCTATCCTCAACCTAGCAAAAAAAAAAAAAAAAAAAAAAAAAAAAAAAAAAAAAAAAAAAAAAAAAAAAAAAAAGCTGCCTTTATCTTGCACAATTCACTCTTTTAAACTGTATCTTGGAGTTTCAGTTGCAGTAAAGAACTCTATTCAGCACGTAATTGGAGAAAATATAATGGAAATATTGAAATAAAAATAATATTCTCCCTAATATATTCAGTTTAATTGTTCTTTTTCTTCTCTCCAGAGTGAGTGGGAGGTAATCCCTTCTAGTTCAGTTATATCTTCTTTAAATGACTGTGGTTTTATAATATATTATTTTGTGAGCAGACGTTTTTCCTTTTTTTTTTTTCTAACTTTCTTATGTTATACCACATCTGGGTTCAAGTTAAATAATTTTATTGTTTCTTCTATACTTGGTCATAAGCCAAAAAACAATAAGTATTCTTCTTATGATGCAAGTATCCTTATTAAGTTCTTATATTAAAGATTTCTGGAATGCATTGAAAATATAGACCTGAGGACAAAAGCAAACTTTCATGGAAAGGCATTAAGTTCTAGAGTTTATAATGTAGGGTTTTTATGAAAAGAGAGAGAGCAAATTGAAACAATAATTCTTAGAGCTACAATACTTGGGACAATCACATAACTTTAATTCTCACAATAACATCATAAGATGGATACTATTAGCTCCACTTTATATCTGAGGAAATAGAGGCTCAGACAAATTATTATCAATTGCTTAATCACCCAACAAAGCAAGTGGTGGAACCTGGCTTTTAGAAGTTGGTTTCAAAGGCAGGGATCATTTAGAAAGGAGCATTGCTGGAAAAGGAGTTTTGTTTTCTTCCAAATCCTCCCTGATAAGTAAGCCAAATAACCTTATGAGACAGTTGGCAACCTGACTCTAAGACTGGACCTTATTCCAGACTATTTTATATGGCAGTCACTAGAAAGGACAGTAGAAACTGTGCCTTTCAAAGCTTGGAAGCCCTAGGACCCACACTGAATTGTATACTTTGAATAAGTATATGAATTACTCCTTAATAAAGCTGCTATTAAAATAACGTGAGCCCAGCTGGCATGGCTCAGTGTTGACCTATGAACCATGAGGTCATTGTTCGATTCCCAGTATATGCCTGGGTTTCGGGCTCAGTCCCCAGTGTGGAGTATGCAGGAGGCAGCCAATCAATGTTCTCTACCATCATTGATGTTTCTATCCCCTTTCTCTTTGAAATCAATAAAAATATATTTTAAAAAATTAAAATGAAGGATCTGATTAAACCCAGATCGAGCTGACACAATAATATAAATCCTAAATCAAAGACCTGCCCAACACTGATAATCTGAGTAATCTTGGACTCAAATAGAATATGGTATGCATAAAAGGACTGCTGGAAGTCAAAAGATACTAATCTAGTAATTTTTGTTTTGTCAATTACAAATAAATTTTAAGTTCTAAAATCATTAAGATTTCTTTTTAAACATTTCTAAAACAACAGAAAGGAACAGACACAAAAGAAAATGCCCCAAATATCCAAATAAACAACTATCAGATTTTAGTTTGCCATCTACCTATCTATCTACATCTTTTTAAAAGTATTATTTTACAACATATTTACTGAGTTCATCCTATGGTCTACCAAATATATTTATCAATCTCTGCTGATAAGTATTTAAATAATTTATCATTTTTCTCAATTATAATGAACACTGCTATGAACATCCTTAAAAACAAATCCTTGGACATATCTCTATTTCTTTTATTATTGATAAATTTAAATCCAAAAATTGAGAAGAGAAGCAGTTAAGTGTCAGTTTATATTGTTACTTTATATATCAAAGACATAAATGATTCTTGTAAATCCCTGATCTCTAATCCTAGCTCAACCACTTGGTCCCGAAAAGGTAAACACTTGGTCCCAATAAATCCACACTCATCTAATAGTGATGCTCTTCAGTTACCATTAACTGAAAAGAAATTCAAGTTGCTGATTCACAACCAAAAGATTAGTAGAAACCCAAAGAACCTTAAATTAGGTCATGAATATCAATAACTAAGGCTCAGAGGGCCAAGGAAATTACTACAGATCACACATTTTATAAGTAGACGAACTAGGACTAGAATTGAGGCTGTATGATCCTAATGTCTATGATTTTCCCATTAGACCTCACTGCTTCATATGCTAGTCACTGCCCACAAGGGATCTGTAATTGTTGTTAGCAAGTAAGATATATGCACCAACAATTATAATTCAGGTAGAGGAAGATAAGTGACATAAAAATGATGCAAACATAAATATTTTCTTGGGAGGATCAGGAAAGTTTTTATGTTTGTGATGTAGGCTACTAAGGAGGAATTTACTCAGTCATTTAATAAACATTTGAGTAACTATTTGTGGAAGTGGAGCCGACTCTGACAGCTACTTACCAAAATCCATGCCGTCCACTTCTTACTGCACACACAGCTAGACATTATTTTACAACCTCCTTTATAGTGAAATATAGCCATTAAACAACATTTTAGCCACAGGAATTTGACTAAAAGTAATATAAGCCACTTTCACCAGTGCTTATTAAAGGGATCCCACGTGGGCTTTTTCTACCCCTTTCCCCATCTAGCTTGATGGGAATGAAGACGATGCCCAGATTATCCTGGAAGCCATGCATTGAAGGTAACAGTCAGCAGATCAGAAGGATAAGATACATGATATTCATTTTACTAAGATGAAGAAACCAAGTCCCAGGCAAGTGATGTGATGCAACCTGAATCATATTATTAGTAGCTGTTAACATGATTTAATAAGTTATTATATCAGTTAAATATAACTGATTTTCCACAAATTCAAATTGTAGAATTTCTAAAAATATTTTTAAAACTTTAAAAAGTGCCGAAACCGGTTTGGCTCAGTGGATAGAGAGTCGGTCTGTGGACTGAAGGGTCCCAGGTTCGACTCCGGTCAAGGACATGTATCTTGGTTGCGAACATATCCCCAGTAGGGGGCGTGCAGGAGGCCTCTGACTGATGTCTCTCTCTCATCAGTGTTTCTAACTTTCTATCCCTCTCCCTTCTTCTCTGTAAAAAATCAACAAAATATATTTTAAAAAAAACCTATAAAAAGTAAAAATCTCGTCATCTAAAGACTTAAGTTAACAGTAATACATTTGTATTTAACATATATGTATGTTTCATACTATTACAACAATTATATATAGTATCTATCTACCTTTTACTTTATATAAGATCAGCATTTTTTCTGTGTTTATTATAATGCCTGGAAACTACTTATAATGCCTGCATAATATTACAATGAGTTGACTCACTATAATTTACTTACTAATTTTCCTGGTTTTAAACATTTAGATTGATTTGAGTTTCTGTCATTATCAACTACCATATAACCAATACCTTTGTATAAAAAGATTTTTCTATAATATGGGTCTTTTTTTATGGTTTAAATCTTAGAAAAGTATTGCCAAGACTAGGACTCAGATTTTTTAGATTCCTATTCCTAATCTCTTTCCACTACATTTCCCATCTCTTAAAATAATAAACCACATGGGCATTTTAATCTAATACCATTCTAAATTTTTATGTATGTGCTTGGGTTTTCTTAGTCATCCCTAACCAGTGGTGGAAAGGGAGCACCTTGAAACCTAACCCAAGGTTTCAGTACTATTACTTTATAGGAAGATATTCAAGGAAATTGGTAATAACATTAGCACTGATAAAAAAAAAAAAAGAAAGAAAGAAAAGAAAAGAAAACAGATTAGAGTAAGAGTGGATTATGCCAATTTGTTTCTGTGGGCTTTGGTTTTATCTTCCCAGTGTTTACACAAGGTTTGTCTTTTGTTCAGCCTTTTAGGCTGTCTGCCTGAGTCTTTTTCTTCTTTTTTCTTTTTCTTTTTTTTTTTTTTGCTAGTAGTTAGTTTTTTTCTTTAATTTCTTTATTGATTATGGTATTACATATGTGTTTTTATTCCTCCATTAGCCTCCAGTGCCCCATTCATGCCCCTACCCCCTGCTGTCTGTGTCCATTGCTTAGTCTTATATACATGCATGTAAGTCCTTTGGTTATCTCTCCTCCTTACCCCCACCCTCTTCTACCTCCTGTGAGATTTGAGGTTCTGAACAATGTTTCTCTGTATATGGATTTGTTTTTGTTCATCAGTTTATGTTGTTCATTATCTTCCATAAATGAGTGAGTCTTCATTTCGGCCTCTTCACTCAGGAGTTGAATGAGCAATTTGTCTTGTTTTTCCTAGGCAATTCACAATTTAAAACTAAAGTTTAAATCTCTATATCCCAGGAAACACAATAGTTCCAGGCAAACCAGGAGGGTTGGTCACCCTACCAGTCGGAGTGGATACTAACTCCTGAGTCATCCACAACTCCTCCAGCTCTTTTACCCTTCACATCCATTCAATCACAAAGTTAAGTTGGTTTAATCTGTCAGTGCTCAAATCCACCCAACTTGTTTTCTTCTCTAAGACTGTTAACACCTCTAAATTTGGTCCAATTTACTCTAATGAACAAATTAATCAGCGAAGTCATTTCAGATCTAGCAAAGATTGTACAGTTGCTTCCTGCTTCCTTGTGCCCTTTTCCTCCAACCTCCCCGAGCACAAAGTATGGCAGGAACAGTACGTGGAGTTCTGATGCATTTGGCTTAATGCTGCCCATTACTATGTAAATGTCATGGGCTTAGTTTCTGCATAGGTGAGGATACAAAATACCAGTTGTTTTGTAATGCCAGTTTTCAGCAGTGCCTAGTAGCAATTTCAGTTTTTGACAATGTTAAAAATATTCGTGACTTACAGTTGCAGAAACTTGATGCTACAGAATCTTAACAACCAGTAATCTTTTTAAAAAACTAATATGTAAACAAAGTAGACTAAACTAAAATAGGAAGAAAACTTTCGATCTTCCAACTTCTCTAATTTGCTGCTAGGTATTGTGATGTTAGCTCCTCAAGGCCAAACTGTCTAGAATGACCATATATTTGCATAATGACTTTTTAGTTGCTTCTTTTGCTCTTTTGCTTTCCTAAACCCCAAGATCTGGAGGCATCTTTGCTTGGGATCAGTCACAATTCTCTTGGATAGGTGAAGAATAATATTATTTCACCTTGAAAAGGTAAGGAAAGTTTGTTTTCCAATTAGGAATATATTTCATCTAGGAAATTTCGGGTTTTTAATATTTGTCATGAGGTAAGAAATTTTCCATGTTCTATGTGAATATTAAAATAGGTAATGCCCCTAGACCAGAAAAGTATCAGCTACTTCCCTTTGTTATGATGGTCGCCTGGGTATTAAAGAAATTGGAAATAGAAAGACAATAGAGGAGATATTCTAACATAGGGATCTGTAAGGTTATTTGTCAGCCTTGAGTCAGGCCATTGTCTAGAATCTTACATTTTGATGAATACCTTAGAGTCAGTAAAATTTAATATTCTGAGGGTCAGTCACATACACTTCTTTATGTTATCCTGAAATCATTTAGGATGATGACTACTGGAAGACAGGTTCTGGTACAGGTCATCCACATAAGGAATGGAAGCATGTCCTAGCAGTAAGCACCAAAGGGGTTGAAAGAATCTTTAGGACAAACCAGTAGCAAGGGTAGTAATAAACAGCAGAGATTAGTTAATAAAATTTTAAAATGAGAGTTCCATTTGGGAACGTATCTTTTCTGTCATTTTCATACAATAGTTCCAATTTCTAGAATAATGTGTGGCAATTAAAGGTACTCAATAAAGTCTTATTAAGTAAACAAATATCTATAAACATCCAGCTTAGGGGCAGATCAGTATGAAGGAATGTGAATAGTTTTGCATCTAAAGCCTGGGGATGGTAAAGTAAAAAATAGGAGAGATTAAACATATCAACAACTTGATTTGCTCTGGTCCCTTATGCCTTACAGGCTTGATAAACTACAATAAACTCAGTTCTAATGCTTTCCTGACTTTCAGACCATTAGAGAAACCCCTTGACTGGATAATGGCAGCTGCTGAGAGTTTGCAACATTGAATAAGAACACTAACTTAATTTGAAGGCAATATAATATAAATGCAAGGACACATTAATATTTCAAAATCTTGTCAAAAGCCCTGACAGAGAAGACCCAAATGATAGTCCATGAGAAACAAAACAAAATGAAATGAAATAATTAAGGCTTAAGGATTTTCCAAAGCACAGAAAAAGAGAAGACTCCAGAACGGAACACATGAGAAAACAGGAGGGTGACTACTGTTGCTGTGTGAGATCCCAGCACAGAGCCAGTAAAAGAAGTGAGCATATCAACAGTGATGTTCTTTGGTTGGCAAAGTTTGAAGTACATATCAGCACGTATGCCTATTGGAGTCACGTGTGCTTTTGTTATCCACCTGGGTTGACTTCAGAGACTCAAAGCCTATCCCTTGTCCGGAACCCACTGTCAAAAATAAATAAATTAAGTGCACAGCAGTCTAGTGCACTTGATACAGCAAAGCAAAATAAAAAAATAAAAATAACAAAATAAAATAAAAAAAACAGGCCCAGAAAGATATTTTATCTTACAATAAACAGTTTTCATTATCATCATCAAATGCCTGCATTTTTATAAACCTGAGCTTCTCAGATCAGCATTTACAGAAAATTGCCAAGTATCATTTATAGACAAAAGCACAATTCAATATTTATGAATTGCTGGTTTTCTATAAATATACACATTTGGAGATGATCTCACTAGTCATTAAATTTTGAACAGAGATCAAAGCTAGAATAATATTAACAATTCCTTGCATTTGTATCATGTTTACATAATTCTATTAATAATAGATGAAATTTACTGAGCACTTAGCAAGTGCCAGGCACTTTACATGTAAATTTGCATAATGAATTCAGTTCAGTTCAAGGAACATTCACTTAGCACCTACTGTGTGACAGATGAAGAACATTTTGTTTCTGTCTTTAAAATCCCTTGTTTTGGTACACTCAATCAGTAGTTGTTGAATGAGTAAATGAGTGGATGGATGAACAAAATAATTGGTTTGAATGGCACTGTGGGGTAATAAAAATAATGCAAGCTCCTTACTATTAATCATCTTTAGAAAATACTTAACCTTTCCTAGACTCAATTTCTTCATCTGTAATATATGGATGTTTAAATTCTCTCCTGCAAAATGTTGTGAGAATAGTAATAGTAAATGTAGAAGGTCTGACAAAGAATGGGCTCGAAGTAAGTGAGAGTCATTATTATCACCCATATCATCATCATTATTACTGTAACTGGACAATCCTATCCAGTTCTCCTCCTCACTAGAGCAATTGGACAAATAGAACTTTAACATTCACAAAAACACAACTTCTACACACACACACACACACACACACACACACACACACACACACACTTGTGCGCACGCAACCAACAAGAAAAGCAAGAAAAATATACTAACATGTAGTTCTCATTTTTCTCCTAGATTACTGAACAACATCTATGCCCAGGCTAAAAAAAAACACAGAATCAACTTTAAGTTTCCAAAAATACCTTGATAAAAGGCAAGTAGGATATGAAGTTAATCAAATAACAGACTGCACCCTTCCTCAGAATGTTGGCCAATCTAAACATAAGACCATGTTCTCTATCCCAACATTCGCAAAAAACAGTTCCTGGAGCCATTCAGAAATTTATATTATTCTCCTAACCAATAGCCATCCAGAATCTCATCTTATTCTTCCTAGTGCCAGTGAGGCTAAGCCCTATCTATATAGCAGATGAACTTGAGCTATGAGTCAAATTCTCAAACCAGAAATATGTCCCCAATCAGTAGGTCACTTACCATTTTGGTCTGCTAGTAGATTTCACCATAGGGGCCATTCCATCTCTATAAAGACTCTTGGTTTTGCTGAAGTTAACAATATTGAAAATAACTCTCTGAAAAAGAAAGAGAGGTTTATCAGAAGACTATGCTATATACAAGTTGACATTTCTTGATAATTAGTACTGGAAAAAATGAGCAGGGTTAAAGGAATCCATATGGACTAACTGTACAGTGAAGAAAAACAATGCTCACAGAAACTCAATGTGTTTGCTCTAGTTTAGCACAGTAGTTAACACCACAGACTCTGGAACCTGGAAGCCCGAGTTTTAATCCTACTTTACACTCTCAAGTTGTATGACCTTGCCAAACTATTAAGTCTTTCTGTGTCTCAGTTTCCTCATCTGGAAAATGGAAATAATAATGGTATCTAGGGTTACTGATGAGGATGAAATCAGTTAATATGTGTACAGTGTTTGGACCCATATTTGGTACATAATAAGTACTATATAAGTTCTGGCCATTATCATTAACTAGAGGCTCAGTGCATGAAATTTGTGCACAGGGGTGGGGGGGAGGGGGGAGGGCCTTCAGCCAAGCCTGCTCCCTCTCCAATCTGGGACCTTTTGAGGGATGTCCGACTGCCGATTTAGGCCCGATCCCTCTCACAATCCAGGACTGCTGGCTCCCAACTGCTCACCTGCCTGCCTTCCAGATTGCCTCTAACTGCTTCTGCCTGCCAGCTTGATCACCCCCTAACCACTCCCCTGCCAGCCTGATTAATGCCTAACTGCTCTCCTGCCAGCCTGTTTGCCCCTACCTGCCCTCCCCTGTGGGCCTGGTCACCACTAACTGCCCTTCCCTGCAAGCCCAATCACCCCCAAGTTCCCTCTTTTGCCAGCCTGGTCACCACTAATTGCCCTTTCCTGCAGGCTTGATTACCCCCAACTGCCCTCCCTTGCAGGCCTTATCTCTCCCAACTGCCCTCTCCTGCTGGCCATCTTGTGGTGGCCATCTTGTGTCCACATGGGGGCAGGATCTTTTGACCACATGGGGGCAGTCATCTTGTGTGTTGGAGTGATGGTCAATTTGCATATTACTCTTTTATTAGATAGGACTAGAGGCCTGGTTCATGAAATTTGTGTAGTTGGGAGGAGGGTCCTTCAGCCTGGCTTGTGCTCTCTTGTAATCCAGGAGTCCTGAGGTTGATTGCCCCACAGAGGGAGAACCCACCCACCATCACAACCCACAGGTTGAGAACCACTAGCAGGGTTGCCTAAGACCATCAGAAAACACAGATATTTACATTACAATTCATAACAGTAGCAAAATTACAGTGACAAAATAGGAACAAAAATAATTTTATGGTTGGGGGTCACCAGAATATAAAGAACTATATTAAAGGGTCACGGCATTAGAAACGTTGAGAACCACTGCTCTAGACTGACCTAGAATTTGCATGGAAATGAATGATATTATCATTATAGTGACAGTCGTGCATTTGAAACTCAACAAACTAAAGGTAGTAACAATATAAAACTGAAGTTAAAAAATTATGCAACTGCTCCCACCCTTTTGACTAGAACTGCACCCCCTTTGTTATCCTTTGCTAGGCCTAGGGGTACTAGGCTCAACACCAATTTTAGCATCAACTTATAGGGGCATATACACTTCAGTAATCACCTTTCCTCTCTGGGTTCCCACTTTAAAATTGGGGGAGAGGAGTGTTCTAGATGATTAAAGTTAAAAGAAATCAGGCCCTTCTTTTAATAAATAACTCTGTCATAACTGGGGAGAAGAGACTAAGAAAGAAAATATAATTGGGTTTAAAAGACACTAAATGACCACTGAAAGAGTCCAAAGGACAGAGGATGAGGAGCAGAGCAAGGAAAGCCAGAGTAGCTGCAGAAAGGGAAAACTTTCAATGAGTCACCAGAGACTAGCTTTTCAACACAGATGCAGAGAGGAAAGCATCAAAATTCATGTATTGTTTCAGTTAACAAATATTTATTGGGTGAGGTATTATAAAATTTCAAGTGCCAGGTGTTTTACACACTTTTTAAATGATTTAAATATTCCCCTATAACTACAAATGTGGAAATGGAGGCTCCAATAATTAAACCACTTGTTTAAAGTTATATAATAGGTGGAGAGATGATATTGAATCCAGGGGATTAAAAAAATAAGATGCTCATGATCTTGAGCTGCTCACTAAGGTTCCAAATTTCATAACTCTAACCAACTTTCCAAAATAAGGGCAAAGATAAATATAGTAAAAAAAAAAATTCCAAGTCCTTATCATTTTATTTTTTGGAAAAGAGAAAATCTTAACCATTTCCTCTGGCCTCATGTTTGGAATGACCATAAAATATTTTGTTCTATAAAATAAGCTCTTAGGAATAACTCATGTTTTTCTTTCTCTTCAGAGATCTAACCATTGACCGCATCTCCAGGCTTTTCAGTTTCAGAATTCCCTGTTGTCATTAAATTAAGTCATCAAGAATGTCCAAGGCATTCCATTATTAATAACCCAGACCTGTCTGTTGTCAGTTCAATTACTTCTCCCAGGCTCTTGACTAAGGTCCGATTTAAGAAAATCAATATCAAGAGGCACAAATGGCCTTTGAACCTCACAAAGCTTAATCCTCCCCCTTTTTCTTCTGAGATTCCAGGTGTCAGATCCAGTGAGCCTGGAAGCCATATTGCAATTTCAGGATTAAATTAATACTAAATGCAGGGGGTGGAGGGACATGTAATACAGAAACAATGTGCATATATAAAGCTGAAATAAATAAATGAGAAAGTAAAATATTTATTGATCCTTAATATCCTACACTGTGCCAGGAATATTTCCCAGATGTTTTAAATATACTTGATTATTTAGCATCTACATCCATAAACAAAAGCTATTTTAGCCCAACTTCAAACATGAGGAAATTAAAGCTAATACAGACTAACTGGCTTGTCACTCCTCACTCCACAAAACTCACACATGCAAACACACACGCATGTGTGCGTGCACATACACACACACACACACACACACACACACAAAACTATTAATTGATAGAGCTAGGATTTAAATCCTAGGTGTTCAGACCATAAAGATCATACTTTCTGTGACACTGCAGGCAAAGAGAACACTATCTCTTTTTTTTAATTTTTATAAATTTTTATACATATCTCCCCATTGCCCCCCTCCCTCCCAGGCATAACCCAACCCCCCAGTGTCTATGTTCATTGGTTATGCTTATATGCATGCATACAAGTCCTTTGATTGATCTCTATCTACCCCACCTAACTTTAATCTTCCTGCTGTAATTTCATAGTCTGTTTGAAGCTTTACTGTCTCTGTATCTATCCTTTTGTTCATCAGTTTATAATGTTCTTTATTATCCACAAATGAGTGAGATCATGTGATTCTTCTCCTTCATTGACTGGCTTATTTCACTGATCATAAGGCTCTCCAGTTCTACCATTTGCAGAGAACACTCTCTTAACAACATTCTGCACCCATGCATTTCTTAATGTTTTTCCTCAGGAAGGCTCCCTGTGGCTGTGAGAGTCAAAGGTATTTGGAAGTAGTCAATTAGGAAATCTTGTCTTTTCATATTTTACACTCAATTATCAGTTATTTACTCAAAATGCATCACAAGAAATGGAATCTATGAGATACTGGTAACAACTATAATAATAGCAAACAACTTCTGAGCCTTTCCTAAGTACCAAAAATGGACATATTCTTTTTCATTTTTCATGTATTCAAGAAATAATGACAGAAATGCCTCCTGTACCAAAGGGTTACAGGTTTGATTCCCCAACAAGGTCATGTACCTAGGTTGCAGGTTTGATCCTCACCCTCACCTCAGTCAGGGCTCATGCAGGAGGCAACCAATCTCTCTCTCTCTCTCTCTCTCTCTCTCTCTCTCCTTACCTCCCTCCCTCCCTCCCCCTTTCACTCTCTGTAAAAAGCAATGGAAAAAAGTATCCTCTGGCGAGGATTAAATATATGTCCTAGCTGGTATGGCTCAGTGGTTGTGCATCGACCCATGAAACAAGAGCTCGCAGGTCTAATTCCTAGCCAGGGCACATGCCCAGATTTTGGGCTTGATCCCACAATGATTCCCATCAATGATTCTCTCTCATCAATGTTTATATCTCCATCCCTTTCTCTTCCTTTGTCTAAAAATCAATACAAGTTTTTAAGTCCCCGGGTTTTCAAAGTACCATTTCCCTTAGTCCAGTTATTGAAGAAGTGTAGCTTGGGTTTCAGTAGAGCTAGAAAGCAAAGCCAGTGTCCAGAACTTCTGTTCCATGTTGCAATTGGGTCAAATTCGCATCAGACTAGTTATAGTCCATTGGAACATTTTGTGTGGGTTTCACGTGGCCATGGGCCACATGGACAAATGTAGGGGAGCCAAGACAGCATACCCCATGCAACAAGAGTCCCAAGAGAGCCAAGAGAAACCAACAGTGTGAACTCATTTATGTAAGTGATTAAATATCCCAAAATTTACACCCTTACATTGGCTATGTCCATTCAGGCCAATCACCTGTTCCCAAGTGTAATTGACAGGAAAATACATCCCCACAGTTACCCCAGCTTTACTGGGCATGTGTCTCCTCTCTATCCAGTCCCTTTCCCCAACAATACACAGGGAATAGGCTGGTGGCTCCCTGGGGATGGAAAGCTTTAGCTTCCTATGAAGCTATCCAAATGACATGCCTATAATATTTGGTCTTCTCTTTGCTCCTTTCCTGTTTTTAATAACTAGATTAATAATTACAATGGTATCAAAATCTATATAATTTTATTAACCAATGTCATCTCAATAAATTCACTTTTAAAAAAAGAGAAAAAAGAAAAGCCCTGAGTTAGTTATATTTATTGAAAACTATAAATAAAAAATTACCAGTCCAAATCCAGCATATGCACACACATAAATTTTATATCAATACAAAGTAAAGCATTTCCTAGGAATGGAAAGGTATTTCAACATAAAAAAAGAGCTATAACGTAAGTCATCATATTAACAAATTAAGGGAGAAATAATACATTATTAACAAATAAGTATAGTAAAAATTCTCATCTTACCTAATAATAGAGAAATATGTAAATTGACTGTACCTCCACTATGCCCACAGCCAATCAGAGTGTGAAAATTAACCCAACCAAGATAGCGGTTAATTTGCATACATACCTGGGTCCCGGGAACCTCCTCGGCAACCAGGTCACTCCCAGACGGCCATTGGGCAGAGGCTTTAGGATTGGGAAGGGGCCAAGCCTGTGATTGGAGGGGCAGCGGGGCAGGGGTTCCCCTTCCCAGTTCTAATGTCTTGGGTGGAGGCTTTAGGCTTGGGAAGGGGCTTAGCCTGATTTGGAGGTGTGTGTGGGGGAACCCCTTCCCAAGCCTAAAGCCTTGGGTGGAGGCTTTAGGCTTGGGCAGGGGCCGAGCCTGGGATCAGAGGGAAGGGGAAAAAATCAATGGAAACATATCCTCATGTGGGGATAAAAAGAAAAAGAAAGAAAGAAATGTCATATCCTATGAAAGACAAATCTTGAAAATGCTTCAAGAGAGTTGTCATTTTTTCATAGTGAAAGGAATGGAGTCTGTGTTGATGAAAATACCTTAAAAGCTGTGGTGACAGGCAATGGCTACTACCGTGGGGTGATGGGGCTAGTGCCTTCCTCTGATCAGCTCAGTTGCCTCCCACAAAGGGAGGCCAGACTGTGCCTTAGGCCCGCTCTGGGCCTAAGCCATCAATAGGACATCCCCTGAGGGCTACCAGTATGTGAGAGGAGGCAGGCTGGGCTGAGGGACCCCTCTCCAGTGCATGAATTTCATGCACTAGGCCCCTAGTCCTATACAATAAAACTCTAATATGCAAGTTGACCAAACAGTGGAATGACCAGTCGCTATGATGTGCACGGACCACCAGGAGGCAGACGCTCAATGCAGAAGCTGACCCCTGGTGATCAGCACTCTCCCACAGGGGGAGTACTGCTCATCCAGAACCTGGGTTCATAGCTGGCAAGTGCAGCAGCATTGGCAGGAGCCTCTCCTGCCTCCCCAGCAGCAGTCAGACATCCTCCAAGGGGTCCTGGACTGCAAAAGGGCACAGGCTGGGATGAGGGATACCCCCTCTCCCATGCACAAATGTTGTGCACCGGGCCTCTAGTCCAGTGGCCCGCAAACTGTGGCTCACAAGCCACATGTGGCTCTTTGGCCCCTTGAGTGTGGCCCTTCCACAAAATATCATGGCCTGGGTAAGTCTATTTTGAAGAAGTGGTATTAGAAGTTTAAGTTTAAAAAATTTGTCTCTCAAAATAAATTTCAATCATTGTACTGTTGATATTTGGCTCTGTTGACTGATGAGTTTGCCGACCACTGCTCTAGTCTATTATAAGCTGATAACCGGCAGTCACAGGGAATCAATAGTTTGTTAATCAGCTCTATCTGTGTCTTATTAACTAGAAATTGTGAAACTCTTCATGTAGGTACTGCAGTCTGAGATAATAAAGAAATGGCTTACAAGTTCTTCCCCGCTTCACTGAAAGCTTGTTCTGAGCAGTCAACAAAAAGAGGTAGAGAGAGAACTTAGGAAAACATTCTTATCAAGGGAAGTTTAGCATATCAAACAAGAGCATTAGCAACTTGACAAAATTAAAATAGATCTTTCATGGAGATGTGTTCTTCTCCTTATAATTCAGAATAAATATCTACAAATATACAAACAAAAATGCCTCTATTTTTCTCCATATTGATTTTTTGAGGAAACTCCATAATGTTTTCCATAATGGCTACACCTGTCTGCATTCCACCAGGAGTATACTAGGGTTCCCTTTTCTCCATATCCTCTCCAGCACTTGTCATTTGTTGATGGTAGCCATTCTGACAGGTGTGAGGTAACACTTCATTGTCATTTTAATTTGCATCTCTCTGATGTTCAGTGACTTTGAGCATTTTTTCATATGTCTCTTGGCGATCCATATATCCACTTGGAGAAGTATCTATTTAGGTCCTTTGCCCATTTTTTAATTGGATTGTTTGTCTTCCTTTTGTTAAGTTGTATGAGTTCCTTATATATTTTGGACATTATCAGATGTATCATTGCCAACTATGTTCTTCCACGCAGTATGCTCTCTTTTCATTTTGTTGACTGTTTCTTTTGCTCTGCAGAAGCTTTTTATTTTGATGCAATTCCACTTGTTAATTTTCTCCTTATTTTCCTTTGCCCTAGGAAAATATGTTTATCCATAAACATATTGCTGCAAGAGATGTCTGAGAAGCCCGAAATGCCAATCAGAAAGAATGTATGCACCCCTATGTTCATAGCAGCACAATTTACAATAGCTAAGATCTGGAAACAGCCTAAGTGGCCATCAGCATATGAGTGGATAAAAAAACTGTGGTATATTTATACAATGGAATACTGTGTGGTAGTAAAAAGATGAATCTCTTATCCTTGGAGACAGCATGGAAGGAACTGGAGAGTGTCATATTAAATGAAATATGTCAGTCAGAGAAAGACAATTATCACATGATCTCATTCATATTTGGAATCTAAGT
>PVJN01020468.1:0-35956 GCA_004026805.1 Lasiurus borealis
GTCAGTTTATATTTTTCTTTTGTCACAGGAAAACAAGTATCTGTTGATTGCCTTTCTCTCTAGAATCTGAAAAGGAAACACATTTTTTTTTTTTTTTTTTTTTTTTACTGAAAGAGGGAATTTTCATTAAATGTACGGGTTGAGTTGGGACTTCAGTCACATTAGGGATAATTACATGTTTAAGGCCGTCACGAGGCTGAGAATATATAAGATCTCTTCTCAGGACATGATTCCCTTTCTTGCAACTCCTATGAGCTTGACCATGAAAGGGGAACTGATGTGTGACTTGACCAGTTAATAGCTACTCAGAGTTTTCAGGACAATTAAATTAGATAATAACCAGGAAACTTGCTCAGATGACATTTATTACAGCAGACATATGGCAGCTCCCTCTCTTTCTGTGGTTTCAATTTTCATCACCAACTAATAAATTTTAAAAACCTATTTTTCTGAAACAGTACAAGCCAGTGAAATAAGTGTATATGGGAACGAGGTACCACTATTTACGTAACTATCTATATCAGCAATGTAAATAATAGTAGCTAACATTTACCAAATACATGTTATGAGTCAGCCACGGTAATACGCACCTCAGAATAATTTTATTGCTGAGCTCTCATTAGTATCCTGGTTTTACAAATGAGGAAGTTAAAGCTTACGGACAATAAGGGATGTGCCCAAGATAACATAGCTAATAGGGAATTTGTCCTCATGAATTGAGAGCCCAGATCATTAACCAATGCTTATACTAGAGTAATTATCCACTTAGCAGTTTTGAAAACCTTTGTGTTCCTGAAATATTTGAATTGAAGATGGTGCAAGTGGATAAGGGGTTTTGCTAGGAGGCCTCAGCAGGCTATGTTGCTCCTGTCTCAGCGTCTCAGCTCCGAGCACAGGCAAGGTAGGTTCTGAGGAGAGACCACGGCCCGTAACCGAATGTGGTTCGGATCAATAAAGCAGCCGCTGTAAAACAGCCTGGGCCCCGGGATTTCTGCCAAACCATCACCGTCTAATGGCAGAGTGGGTTTTGAAGGATGAACGTCAGACTCATCTCTGGAAAGCAGTTTTTTTCTTTGCATGTCAGGGATTGAATTCGGGTCTGCCTTTCAAATTGTTTAATAAAACACACGAAATGTGACTACTCATAGCTCCTGCAGACAAAGCACCGATGAGTCATAGAATTCTCATGGTGTGTGTCATCAGGGAGAAAAAGCAACTTGGCCAATAATTATGTAATTACATACTAGGGACATCTCACATGTGAGAATGTGGAATAAGTGTTTTTAAGGTTGGTCATATCTACTAATTTAATAATTTCCTAATTATATGTGTGTGTGTGTGTGTGTGTGTGTGTGTGTGTGTGTATGTGTGTGTGTGTGTATATATATATATATATATGTGTGTGTGTGTGTGTGTGTGTGTATGTATATATATAGCTGCACTTCCCTATATTAATATTCATACATATACACACATGTGTATGTGTGTGTGTGTGTATGTGTGTGTGTGTATATATATATATATATATATATATAGCTGCACTTCCCTATATTAATATTCATACATATATACACACATATAAATCAATACATAAATAGAATATATTTTGGAAAATTACATTAAAATCTGAAGAGAACATTATGATTGTTAAAAATATACCCAAAATATTAAGACCACCTTTCTTATTATAGTGTTATAGGAGATTTAAAAATTGCAATGATCTGTGGGTGCATGTATTGCTTCGCTAGCGAGCACCATATAGCAGTAGAGAGCCATGAGCTGAATTTTCCGTATCGCTGGATCTCTGGGCTTTGTGATTGTGACAGATCATTTGACCATTAGCTTCCTCTTACGTAAAGGAATTCCCCTAATATTTCTTAAGATCTTCCCAGTTCTTATTTATCTGGTGCATCCCCTGGTAATGTTTCTAGTTTGGTCCATTTAGGATAGCAGAAGGAGTGCTTTATAAGTTTGTTCTTCCGTTCAATAAACCATAGAAATGATGTATTTCTATCCTATCTAATAAAAGAGTAATATGCAAATTGACTGTAACTCCAAGACACGAGATGGCTGCCCTAATATGGTCAAAGATGGCTGCCCCCATATGAACACAAGATGGCACCCACAAGATGGCCTGCAGGGGAGAGCAGTTGTGGGCAGTTAGGTGTGACCAGGCCACCCAGGCCTGCAGGGGAGGGCAGTTAGAAGTGACCAGGTCTGCAGAGGAGGGCAATTGGGGGATACCAGGTCATCAGGGGAGGGCAGATGTGGGGGACCTCAGGCCATGCCCCCCCTCCCCCCGTCCTGGCACTGGGATAGGGGACCTTAGCCTACGCCCCCTGCCTGGTGGGGCTTGACAAGGGTAGGACTGGTCAGTCTGGATCTAACCCAATGGCCAGGGGGCGGGGGGGTGGCTGGCTCTGAGTCTGATGTGATTTTTGAGGTACATGTGGGTGGGTGGAGACTTAACTCTGGGTCCCCCTTTTAATGTGCATGAATTTCGTGCACCAGGCCACTGGTTGCCTAAGAATAGAGATGGCTTTTGAACCAAGCCTTGGATCTTAGTGTTCCAAATCCTTCTAATCAGCAAGATAGATCTGTGGTATCTATTTCATATGAGAAAGATCACTTAAAGCTTAGAAGATAATTATTGCAATTTGTTACACTTAACTGCCAAATGTATATATTCTCATGATATAATTTACCTTTGTGTCTTTTACAATCCACCCTTATTCTGTTGTATCATACTAACAGTCAACCATAGTGTTGCAAACTTTCAAGTTTTCTTGCACTTTCCCCAAATATTTTGTTTTGTTGGACCCTTATTTCTCTAGTGTCTCTGAGAGCTGCCCCTATGCCACTGGGAAGCTCTCCTGAGCTCTCCAGGAGATGAAAAAGAATGTTCTAGTAGCCAGTATTTTATTTACAGTGAACAAACCAAATACCTTCTGAGAAGTGGGCAAAGTATCAATGATAAATCTATCCCTAATCTGTGGAGCTTGCTGGATTAAACTGAGTTGACATGAACAATGGTTCTGATTCAGGAATAAATTTAGTTAGGCATCACTTTGTTCTAGAATTGCCAGTGCCTGTATTTGATGAGACACATGTTTGATGGGCTTGCTAATTTGACTCCGAAGATTAATCGGCACTTTGTTGAAAGACTAATAAATATGTAAAAAGAAAATAAGTTAACTCTGAAAGTTAAGACTCTACCGTTTGAGCAGGAATAAATCTGTCTTCATCAGTAGAAATCACTGGGCTTAATATTAATTATAATCAATAGACAAAAAGACGGATTACTTCTATCCATTTCTGTCACCCTTTCTTTTATTTAAATACCATGGGTCTGAAAAGGGAAAACACACTACCCTCTGTGAGGAAACTGATGGGAGGTGAATTAACCCTTTCAGGGCACAAGCCGATGGTGTATTATGTGCAGATAACCCTGTGTCCTGTACTCTTTTATTTCCATGCTAGAGAATACGTACAATTAGCTTTCTCTTCTTTTTCTCCCCTTAAGGAGCACCATTTTCTTGAGAATTTCTGAAATAATTGTGTTTATTTAATAATTATAAATCAACCACCCTGAATGAGCCACATTGCATTTTTAACATTCAGAAGTTAAAGCCAAGTACTTTTAAAAACCAAACTGGAAATAAAAATAAAAAAGCTCTTTGTATTGTGTTAAACAGAAGGAGTAAAAACCTAGCATATGAATTACAGATAATTATATGCTGACTCACATATTGTGAGTTTGGTACTGGGAATGTGACAAGGCATGATTGATACTAAAGTCTATTTTTATAAGTCTGGGTTGATATATTATGATTAATAATAAGGATAATGTAGGCGCTCTCTCTCCTGTGCTACATGTAGGTTCTTTACAGAAGCAATGGCCCTTGACAAGTTATATGATTGGGGCCATTTTCAGGATTCCTAATTTCTCTCAGGATCAATCAAAACATTTTAACATCCTTATGAGGATCTTCGTGATCTGACCTGCTTAACTTTGTAAGAATTTAACTTTTATTAGCACTAACTCCTCACTCAAATGGCATATTTTGCAAAAATACGTTTTTATTGATTTCAGAGAGAGGAAAGGAGGGGGAGAGAGGGATAGAAATATCAATGATAAGAGACAGTCATTGATGGGAAGTCTCCTGCACACCCCTACTGAGGATGTACCGATGTACATGCCCTTGACCGGAGTCAAACCTGGGACCCTTCAGTCTGCAAGCCAACACTCTACCACTGAGCCAAACCGGTTAGAGCGAAACCACTCTTCTATTACTAAACGACCCGAATTGTCCCCTGACCAGAATTCTTTTTCTGAATGAAAGCTGGTCACATATTTATCCCAGGCCATGAATCATACTTGCCCTCTCCTCCCCCCAAATCTTTTCATAAGAAAAGGGACTTCCAGGTTTTGAAAGTAAAGGCGTAAGTTCATCTTGGCTTTCCTTCTATGAAGGCATTCTACTTTTCCATCGCTCTGTTTACACTGAGAGAAATACTATGTTTGTCCTGGGCAACAATTCCTATTGATTATGTTCTTTTTTTAAAAAATATATGTTTCACTGATTTTTTACAGAGAGGAAAGGAGAAAGGAGAGGAATAGAGAGCCAGAAACATCAATGAGAGAGAGAGACATCGATAAGCCGCTTCCTGCACGCCCCCCACTGGGGATGTGCCCGAAACCAAGATACAAGCCCTTCACCAGAATCGAACCTGGGACCCCTCAGTCCCCAGGCCGACGCTCTATCCACTGAGCCAAACCGGCTTCGGCTGATTACGTTCTTTTAATTCCCCCTAGCAGTTGCTTTATATTGATGGCTTATCCTAAGGTTGAGGATAACCCATCTAGTTCCTCTTAATTCCATGGCAACCTGGACCAGATTCTTAGATTTCTTCCTGTTTACTTGAAATCTTGTTTGGAATCACTGCTATGATGATGGCAATCATATATCTACCGTCCAAAAACAATTCCCTACTAAGGAAACTAGGTTTTTGCAGTGGCCAAAGCTTTGGTGAATAGCAGAGACCTGGGCAGTACCGTTCTCCTGGCAGGGCATAAAAAAACGCACCAGGAAGTGACAGGGTGATGGTGACATCAGAACTGAAAATAGCCGAGACCGGTTTGGCTCAGTGGATAGAGCGTCGGCTTGTGGACTGAAAAGTCCCAGGTTCGATTCCGGTCAGGGGCATGTACCTTGCTTGCGGCCACATCTCCACTGTGGGGCGTGCAGGAGGCGGCTGATCGATGTCTCTCTCTCATCGATGTTTCTGACTTGCTATCTCTCTCCCTTCCTCTCTGTAAAAAATCAATAAAATATATTTAAAAAAAAAGAAGAAGAATTGAAAATAAGCCTGCCTCTGGAAAATGTGCATCCCCGCCTCTCCGTCTAATAAAATGTTTCCATCAGGCTGGGAGGTCTTTCTTCAGAACCGCGCATCTTCCATTTAACCTCCTGCTCCGTCACTCCCACTTTCAGAGCCTAAAATTCCTATCATTTCCTGCAGAAAGATCTGGAAATCACAGTGTTCCGACACTCGATCACAGTGATTCTTGTGCTTTTTAAATGTTCGTAAGTGCCTTTTAAAATTAAACTCTCCAGTTGAGTTTCAGTCACATTTCAAGCCCTCTGCCTTTTGCCTTCTTTTCCCCTTCGAAGGTGGAGAACCCGGGACGCAATGAATTATAGGTATTAGATTTCTGGCCAAATGCAGTTTAGGACACTGCCCAATTTAGGACAGAGTGCAAAAAAAAAAAAAATCAATCTTTTCCGTGCTCATAAAGCTTATTGGAAACTGCTAGTGTGCCATTAAAATTAATGCGATCGCTTTTCTCTCTCTGTGTGTCACTTTGCCCTTTGGCCTAACCCCTGGGGGTCAGCTGAGCTGGGAGACAATGAGCCTTTTCAAGTTGTTCAGCTGGAATGAAAAGCTGAAACTTCTAACTTGTATTTTCCGCAGAAAGCTTTAATTTTCACGTAAGGCGGCCGATCAATGCTGAGGATCCATCCTCTCTGCATTATTTAAAACCCACGGCTATGGAAACCTGGCCGGAAATGCTTGAAAAAAGGCACCCAACCTGGACTAACTTCTGGCTATCTTTTGATGGAAGACAAAACTTGGGGTTTTTTTCTAGGCCTTAGCACGACACTCAGAAGTTATCTACAGCATATTAATATTTATTGTTATTTTTTAATTAATTTTTTATTGTGTTACATGTACAGTGGTACCTTGAGATACGAGTGCCCTAACATATGAGATTTTTGAGATATGAGCCATCAAGCGAGCGAGCGATTTTTGCTTTGAAATATGAGCAACATTTGAGATAGGAGTCATCGCATGGATCGGCCAGCTGCACACGACCCACCAGTTTACCGAGACTCAAGCATCTCACACCTCAAGGTTATGGAACGAATTAAACTCATATCTTGAGGTACCACTGTATACATATCTTCCCATTGCCACCCCCCCCAAGCATACCTCAACCCCCCAGTGTCTGTGTCCAATGGTTATGCTTATCTGCATGCATACAAGTCCTTTGGTTGATCTCATATCTACCCCAACTCTTCTTAACCTTCCTGTACAGCGTATTAATATTTAAATATAAGGAATTGCAATGATGATCTTACCACGTAGCTATGAAGCATTTTGGTATCATTTGAAGCATTTGCTTAAGGAAACGCAGACTCATTTGTAATGCGCTGAAATTAAATGGATGCCGAATTTCTCTTCACTGGTACCCAATCAGCTTGTGGTGTCACTCCACCATCCTGCTAACACAGAGAAGAAACCCGGAGGCCACTAGCCTCTCCAGGCAGGTGTGCTGCTGTGGCGGGGTGCAGGCAGGCTCCCTAAAGGGGGACATAGCCTGGTCCTCTAACCAGCTTTAGAGGAGCAGATGGGTTGTTCTTTACCCCTCTTCCCTCTACACTCTGCCCTGCTAATACGTTCATAGCTAATGTCAAATCACTAAGCCTCAGCGGAAGGTGAATTTGTCCCCGGTCCCTGCTCAGCTTAAGCAGCTTCTATCGACAAACTGATTAGTCCTTGACCCTTACACAGTCAGCAATCGATGCATATTTTTTATGGACACACATGCGAGGGTTAAAATAAAATTACTCTCACGTCACATTTAATAAGTTATAAAATTCCCCAGTTAATTTCTATTAAATGCTGCTTACACATTTTTCCCCCATCAAGTGCACACACACAGGCACACACTCACTTCCCCTGCTACTTGGTGAAGAAAACCCCTGAGGGTTGAGTGGTATGCCCCTGTTCATTTCCTTGCTGAGAAAACAGAAGCTGCTTGTATTTTTGTCTAAAGAGCTCAGTCTTGGTACTTGCCATGGGGAGCAAGTGGGAAATTAAAGCCACTGTTTGCTCTTCTCCATGGATTCAGTATGGAGAGAGTCAGAATCCCTTTCTGCCCTAACTGGTTTGGCTCAGTGGATAGAGCATTGGCCTGAGGACTTCAGGGTCCTGGGCTCGATTCTGGTCAAGGGCATGTACCTTGGTTGCAGGCACATCCCCCGGTAGAGAGTGTGCAGGAGGCAGCTGATCGATGTTTCTCTCTCGTCTATGTTTCTAACTCGCTGTCCCTCTCCCTTCCTCTCTGTAAAAAAATCAATACAATATATTTTTTTAAAAAAAGAATCCCCTTTCTATTCATGGCCAGCAACTTTCATGTCTTTCCTGGCCTACCTGTTTCCATGTCCTTCGTGCTGAGAGGACGCTGGTCCCACCACAAGCTAAGAACAGGACACCCATGGGAAGTGGTCCAGGAGCTGTTGCCTCACCCATGTTCACTCCTCAAGACACTCCCCCTGCCCAGAGGCGATTAGAATGCAAAGCAGCAGCAAAAACCAACACCTTCCGGGCTGTGGAACTCATCTCTCGTCTTTTCTGAGTCATAAAAATGTACTCAACCCAATAAATGTCTGCCTCTCTCCAGGTCTCCGTTTGATACGAGTGGTATTTTAAAGTGATAGCCTGGATTGCTCATGGAAGAAAGAACCACTGAGAGATGTGAATTGCAGCTAACTGGCCGTGATGGCTTGGTAGCTCTGAGTCAGAGATGAGGGTTTTCTGGGGGTCAAATGGGAGAATCTTTGAAGGCTGTGAAGTCCTCGGGTGCCTTTGAGACTATCCGTTAAGCCTCAGTATCTTGGAAATATATGTAAGGGCGCACCTCATTTCTTAAAGCCAGGACATCTTTGCATGTATTTATATTGGACCATTTTCTTCACTTTTCTCAGGTTCCTCTGCCCTTCTCTGTCCTCATAATCATCTGAATAATAGTAAGCGGCAAACAGAACATTTGAGGCTGTTGAAGAGAAAAATTTGAGTGATCCAAGATGGAAACTGTGTACATATTAGTCAGGGAAAACATTAAATATATATATATATCACAAAAGCTAATATTAACTGAGGCTTGATGTGCCATTCAACAAGGGCATTATTTATATCAACTTAAACTTCTCTGATGTTATCCTCATATTATCCATGAAGACACCGGGATTTAAAATCTGTCCCTTTAGCCGAAACCAGTTTGGCTCATTGGATAGAGCGTCGGCCTGTGGACTGAAGGTTCCCAGGTTCGATTCCGGTCAAGGGCATGTACCTTGGTTGCGGGCACATCCCCAGTAGGAGGTGTGCAGGAGGCAGCTAATCGATGTTTCTCTCTCATTGATGTTCCTAACTCTCTATCCCTCTCCCTTCCTCTCTGTAAAAAATCAATAAAATATATTTTAAAAAATATCTGTCCGTTTAAAATCCAAATCCTGTGAAAATAGCCAAAATACTATATAAATGGGTGTTATAGAAGTTACAAAGATGAATAAATATGGCTCCTCCCTCCCCCCTCCCCCCAAAAAAAGCCTCAGAAAAAAGCATGTGGCTAGAGTGAGACAGTAGGAAAATGGAGTAAGCCAGCTGACTGGGAGGGTGTGTACAGAAAGCTGATGTACCCCCAAAGCAGTAAGAGCCAGGCATGGGATCCACAGGACCACATGTGTCCCTCTGCTTGTGTTTGAAGAACTAGTTGGAGTGATATGCCGAGTTAAGTTGACATAATGACCTAACTTAGCCATAGTTTCATGTTAATATTTTTTAACTGCTTTATGTAACTTAGAACCTTCGGAGTTTGGAAGTATCAACTTTTTTTAAAAAGCTACGGACTAATGCTGTCTTACTGGCCGTTAAATAAAATGAATTCCTTATTAAACTTGTATTAAAATGGAAATGTCTATGCCAGCATTCATTAAAACAGGAAAAAAAAAATCCTCCAGTTTTCAAGATTACAAGGTTGGAAATGGGCATAGAACAAAAGTTGACAGTCTTCAGTCCTACTGAGCGTGACATGAATTTTCACTTGTTCATTTCACTGCCTAATGAGTCCCCGACTTTTAGAGGAGGCCACGTGAGTCATCATTTCAATGCGAGCATTTTAATAAGTCTCTAATCACTTTTACATTTTTCTTGGACGAAACATTTTCGGCCTGGGAATTGGAAACCCTGATAGTATTCTAATATTAATTACATGAAAATAGAGAGCCTGCAGTCCTTAAGGAAGAAAGAAAAGGAGGTGTAGGTTCTGTTTACAATGGTGGACATTCCTGAAAGAAAGAGCTAGTTAATATATTTCATCTACTTATATACAAGGGTGGGCAAAGGCAGGAGAGTTAACAAACACACTTATAAGAATAACCTGTTTAGCATACTCTCAACTGGAAACCTTTTTTTTTCCCCTCCCTGTGTTGTTTCCAAATGACAGTTATTGTCTGGATTCTCTTTAAGGAAAAACT
Source organism: Lasiurus borealis (assembly GCA_004026805.1). Classification (NCBI taxonomy): domain Eukaryota; kingdom Metazoa; phylum Chordata; class Mammalia; order Chiroptera; family Vespertilionidae; genus Lasiurus; species Lasiurus borealis. Next base: position 9,822 of record PVJN01020468.1, read on the forward strand.
ACCAAAATCCACTATATTTATTGCATATTAAGGACAGATCTGCGCGTTTTACATACTTAGAGGAGTGAGTGGTGACCGGGTTTTCCACTCCCAGTTTTCTTGTTTTACAACAGCATGAAGTGACCCAGATTCTTTTTTTAAAAAAATTTCTTCCATTATCTCTTACTTTTTATTTTATTTTTTATTTTTATTTTTTGTATACATATCTTCCCATTACCCCCCTCCCCTCACCTCCTAGGCATACCTCAACCTCTCAAGTGTCTTGAGTCCATTGGTTATGCTTATATGCATGCATACAAGTCCTTTGGCAGATTCTTAATTTAGTCAAGTGCCTGTATTTCCTCTCCAACTTTGAACACGTAACTGAAGTGAAGGACAGCAAGGTCAGAGGAGAACATAAGAGCAGCCAAGCAATGCTTATGACACATAGACATGGCAGGTGTTTTATTTTTTAACATATTTTATTGATTTTTTACAGAGAGGAAAAGAGAGTGATAGAGAGTTAGAAACATCAATGAGAGAGAAACATCAATCAGCTGCCTCCTGCACACCCCCTAATGAGGATGTGCCTGCAACCAAGGTACGTGCCCTTGACTGGATTGGAACCTGGGACCCTTCAGTTGGCAGGCTGATGCAAACCAATTATGGCAGCAGGTGTTTTATTTAACAAATGTAATCCTGACCCCAAAAAAATTTTCATGATTTATTTCAGGTTGTGGTTTTTTTGTTTGTTTGTTTTGTTTTGTATATATATATATACATTCTTATTTAAACATAATTTTTTTTGAAAGGGTATTTTACTGGATATAAAATTATGTATTGACAGTTTTTTTAAAACCCTTTAAAGATGCCTCCATTGTCCTTGGATTTGTATGTTTTCAGATAAGGAGTTGGCTGTCATTTTTATCTTTGTTTTTTCCTATGTAATACATCTTTATTGCCTTGTTGCCTTCAAGATTTTCCTGTTTATCTTTTTTTTTTCTTTGCAATTTGAATATGCTGTGATTAGAAAATTATTTGGCATTCTCTCTTTGATTTCTTTTTCTGCATTTGTTTTCTCTTATTCCTTATGCTAGACCAGTGGTCGGCAAACTGCGGCTCCTGTGGCTCTCGAGCCCCCGTTTGCCAACCGCTCTGCTAGATCATTTATTTCCCACATTCTTGGCTGCGCCATTCTGCCTCCCACCCACTGTTTTCTTCCTTCGTGTTTTTAAATTTGAGTAATTTGTATTGACTGATTTTGACTGATTATTTCCTCAGCAGTAACAAGTGTATTGATGATCCTGTAAGGAAACGATCCAATACCTGTCCACCTGGGGAAGGGACATTCTAGCCAGTGGTGGGATCAATTGCAAATATCTTCAGTGGCATGCCTACCGTTTTCACAAAATAGGGAAGAGCCAGTATGGCTGCAGGAGAATACATGCACATACGTGGGAACAGAGTGGTTAGTCTCAAGGAATATGCTCAGAAAGGTCATAGGAGAGGAAAACAAAAACCAGCAACGATGATGTATGTAATGGTAAGCATTTTCAGTTTCACGCTAAGAAAAATGGAAACCCAGTGGAGTGTTTTGTGCCGAAGGGTTTCATAGTTTGTCCTGGTAGTAACAGTATTTCCATAGCTACTGCGTTTAGAATATAGAGTATAGGCACGCTTTGTTTTATTGGACCTCACTTTCCTGCCATCCACAGATGTTGCATTGTTTATTTCTTACAAATCGGAGGCAAGATTGTCCACCAGCAAAATGATTACAGTTTGCTTTATTGCGATACTTGCTTTATTGCAGCGTTTCCATATTATAAATGATGTTATTGAACTCTTTTTGTTTGTGTGTGTGTGTGACATTTAAACATTTTCCAACTAGTCGCACTGACATCCCGTTACAAAGCACTTAAAAAATAGTCGTTTCAGAGCTAAAAACTTACACAAATTTTAAATGTAACGTCACCTTCTAGTATTTCCCTGGGTAAAATGATCTCTTTAGAAAAGCAGTGTTCTTGCAATATATGCTGTTGATGTGGTCACATCTGTTTAATTGCGTTGTAAGTGTGAGTGCTCGCATGCAGGCCGGTTATAAAGTTGCGCTATGGCTGTGCATTATCAAGACATCACAGGGAGGCTCTGAACATCACCTGCCAAAAATACTGAATTCTCTTCCCCGGAGAACTTTCTGAGTCTAACCCAGCGTCCGTTCTGTTTTAAAGGAAGTTAAGTGACCCCATTTCTCTCTGTCCATTCATCATGTATGCAGTCGTCCCACGTGCTTTAATGGCTCCATTCAGACATGCACAGCCCTCTGTGAATGTACACACCACACACTGAAAATCGGCGAGCTGGGGGCTCTGGAAAACGTAAACAGACTTGCCTTGAACTTCCCCATGCCCTCCTCAGCGCCCTGCTGTTCCAGTGGGCATCGTCACCGTATGCACCCAGGGCTGTTTGCAATTTGCTAAGAGTCATCTCCGGGAGAAAGATTTCTGCGAGCTGACATTTTCCGAAAATGACAGATAATAAAGGAGGGGGGTGAGGGGCAGGGAGTTATTTCTCGTCCCTGCAGCTGTGAAGACTGTGATTCGTGGAAGACACTCTAAGAATATATTTCTTCTTGGACCCGCCGTCTCTGTCAAACGATGGCCTATCAGCATCTGGTGATATTTTGAAAGGAATGGCAGGCAGGTGCCAGAGAGAGAAGAATCCCTGGTTCACTGTGTGGTTAAAACAATGGACTGCGTTTGTCTGAACACACTGGATGGCACCCAACTGAAAAGCTGCAACTCCTCTCTTTCTGGAAAAAAACGTTTTCTCTATTTTGAGGGGGGAAGAAGAAAAAATAGTTTAGTGTTAATCTAGACTTGTTCCATCCCTACCTCTATTTGTAGTTACAACACAGCAGAAATTTTTGAAACCCTCAATTGCTATAATGAACTTAAAAAACAACACACACACACACACACACACACACACACACACACACACACATCTGCATCAAGACTTCCTTCATCCTGATAGCTGTGGAATAGTTAGTTTTTTAGCTCTCTAATTCATATAAAATCCTCTCTTTTTAAAACTCTCCCACAATTGACTGTATTTCCTTCCCTGCTAAGGAAAGGAGATGTAAATTCCGCCCTGATTCTAAGCAGACAACTAAATGCACGCTGGAAGGAGCAATTCTCACCTGGCCATTAACTAGCTAAGCAACTGAGTTAACTTAGGGCCGGCTCCCTGCGTGCGTACACACCCGTGCATGTCTGTGCAGAGCGGAGGTGCCTCGTGCGATTCACATACTAATAGGACCTGCGCAGCAGGGTTCCTGTGTGAAGTCAGGGTTCCCGCGTGAGTTAATGGGGAGCGCTTAGAAGATTGCCTGGCACCTAGTAAGAGCACAGTAAATGCAGACTTCTGTTGGGTATTAGGTGACTGTTGGGGAATTATGCTCAGTATCTCATCAAAAGATGGCACTGCAGGCCCTCATTATTGAAACTGAGATGATAAATCAATGGTGGCCGGCACTCTGAGATGGACTCCTTATGCATAGATTCTGCAATTTTAAAAATGCAGTTGGTAGGAAAGATAATTGTTTTAAAAGAACACTCATCTCAATGGGAGGGTCCGCTTACCAGCTCGGTGTCTAGATGGATCTGTCAAGTCACTTCGATTTATAAAGCCACGTTTGAAAGCAGCATTTGGAGCCAGCCCGTTTGAGCTAATTATAATTAGAGAAATTGCACGCAGCAATCACATCGGCTGATGGGTGGCAAATCTGTGTAGTGTTCTTCAATGTCGCTGCATTAATAGCATCAGCAAATATTTATTAGCAATTACCTGAAGCCAGTCAATCAATGTCAACATCTATCAGGCGAGATTGGATGGGCACAGTCTGTAATGGACTTTTGAACTCTAAAATCCTCTTTGCGAAACAAAATTGAGAATTTTTCTTATCACGTAATTGATTCATTAAGTTTTTCAGATGGTTAATTAAATGTGGAGGCAGTTTATGTAAGCAATTGCGAATTCAGGAGCCCTGCCATCTACCGGGGCTTGGGGAAATAACATAATTTCTCCGAGCTTCGGTGAGTTTGTCTGAAATTTTGGGGTACGAGAGAGCAGGAGCCAGGGTGGACTGGCACCGTAAATCCCAGATTCCCACACACGTGGCAGCTGGGGGGTGCTTTGGAATATTAGTACCCCTGTTTTATTACCGGTTTCCCAGAGTTTGGGAGAGAGTTGCTCTTAAGGATTCAAAAGTTTCTGTCGATAAACTACATTGTAATATTACCATCACTTCCCCTTTCCCCCCAAAATGTTAGGGCTACCTCAGGCTCACCTCTTCCTTGATGAAATTGAGAAACACAAGCATTAACTGCAGAGCAAGAGATACGTTCTCATTCTTCTGAACGTTGTTTTCTGATTTTGAGTGAATGACTCAATGACATTGACCGACAATGGTACGTTTAGTCACTGGTAGGGACTTTAACACAGGTCATCTGAAAACAAATATCTCCATACTGTTGTGTATTTTTGAGATCATGTGATGCCTTCACGTTTAATATAATTATGCCTTTCTTGAGAATTGATACCTTGGTCCCTACAAAATGTCCACATTAATCTCTTAAAACGGCTCTACTTAGAGCTGATTTTGTCTGACATTAGTATTACTATGGAAGCTTTTTTTATGTTGGGTCACCATGTATAACTTTATCCTTTTACTTATCTTTCTCTTTTCTAAAGTTTAGAAGAGACTTATAAGTGATATATAGTGAGTTGTATTTTTTTATCTATTGTTACAATCTTAGCTTTTTAATTTCAGAAATTATTCTAATCATGCCTATTGTGATTACTGATAAGTTGAATTTACAACTACCACCATCCTATTTGCTTTCTATTGGGATGATCTTCGTGTTTTAAATTCATTGGTCTCTTCTTTCTTGCCGTCTTTTGGAGTTTTCAGCATTTTTAATATTCCATTTTTCTCTTTAGTAGCTGGCTCTTCATGCCTTCAATCGCTGTTATGCACTATTGCATATATGAGTCTACCCTAAAGACCAGCACATGCATACCAGGCCTATTGCAGCCTAATATAAATTATTACTTATGCAAGTTTTCCGACAATGTTAGGGCCGGAGACCACTTCAGTTCTATTTAACTCCCAGAGGCCTGGTGCACAAATTCATGCACTTGGGGAGGTGGAGGGGGGCGGGAATCTCTGAGCCTGGCCTGTGCCCTCTTGCAGTTCAGGAGCCATCAGGGGATGTCCCACAGTCGAACATTTTTAAAAAAAATGTATTTTATTGACTTTTTACAAAGAGGAAGGAAGAGGGATAGAGAGCCAGAAACATCAATGAGAGAGAGACATTGATCAGCTGCCTCCTGCATGCCCCCTACTGGAGCTGTGCCCGTAACCAAGGCACATGCCATTGACTAGAATGGAACCTGGAACCTTTCAGTCTGCAGGCCAACGCTCTATTCACTGAGCCAAACTGGGGGAGCGCACTGACCAGTAGGGGCACCTCCTGCATTGAGCGTCTGCCACCTGCTGGTCAGTGAGCGTCATAGTGACTGGTTGTTCTGTCTTTTGACTGATTTGCATATTAGCCTTTTATTTTATAGGCTTCCTGCCCTTTTGTGTTATCTTGTTAGGAATTGAATTTCTTGTTTTATCTTACATTCCAAAGTGCATTTTTATTAGTGTTTTCTGCAGACAATAGTCTGTCTGAGGTAGGGTTGAGGTTGCATTACTTTTCCCTCATAAAAATAGTATATTACTCTGGCACTATCCATTTGATTTATTCTTCCCGTTCTAACTTCTTAAGGTAAAAGCTTACATCATTGATTTTATACCTCTCTCTCTTGTTTCCTGTTCTATAAACTTTAGCTGCAACTTCCAAATATTTTTCAGTTTGTATTTTAGTTACCATTCTTTTAAGATTGATATATTTTCCTCCTGACTTTTCTCTGACTAATGGATTCTTTTAAAGTGTTTTCACTTGTTTTTCTGCTACATACCTTAATGTTATTCATTTCTAATTTTTTTTTTTGTCAGTGAGCATGGTCTATATTATTTCAATCCTTGGAAATATACTGAGACATGTGTTATAGTCTGGCATATGAGCTATCTTAGTGAGCATTCTCTACCCTGTGCAACAGAAAATAGAAAAGTGAATTATTTGATTGTAAGATGTAGTCTTCTATAAATCTCAACCAAGTCAAGTTAGTAGGCTTGAGTTTTCAAGTACCCTATATATTTGTTGTTGTTTTCTCCTTGACTTGTTTTCTCAGTCACTGAGAGGGGTGTTAAATTTTTCCACTGTTGTTATTGATTTGTCTGTTTCCTCCTTGAATTCTGTCATATGTTGCTGAACGCATTTAATACTCTTTGGTGGGGTACGTGAGCATTTGGAAGGGTGTGTCTTTTTGATACATTGACGATTGGTCATTATCCGATGTCCCTCCTGATTTCTTTACTCTGAAGTCTCTCTCATTATAGCCACATCCACGTTCTTCCTGGTTTGTGTCCTTTATCTTTTGATTTCCTTCCTTTTTTTTTTTTTTTGGTACTTGGTAGTGTATTTATTTATTTATTTTTATTTTTTTTAAATATATTTTATTGATTTTTTACAGAGAGGAAAGGAGATAGAGAGTTAGAGACATCGATCAGCCACCTCCTGCATGCTCCCTACTGGGGATGTACCCGCAACCAGGATACATGCCCTTGACCAGAATCGAACCCGGGACCCTTTAGTCCACAGGCTGACGCTCTATCCACTGAACCAAACCGGTTTCAGCTTGGTGGTATCTTTAAATTGTTTCTTAGAAGCAACATTCAGTCGGGTCATTTCAAAATGTAAGGTAGAATGAGAGACATGTATTTACTTGGGGTGGGGGTATTCCTAAACTGAGACTAGCGCCCATGGAAGGATTAACAGATGCTCACCCCATTTTTCCTCCTGTAGGCAGAGGCAGGAGGGACCCTCTTAGCTCAGGATGCCCACGTGTTGACAAGGAACATTTACCTTGTCCAAACGCACACCAGACGCTGCTGGGCAAGGCTAGCAGGTCAATGACTCAGGCGTAAGGGTTAATAATTGCACTAAGAGCTCTGATAACAAGCTTGAACAGAGCCTCAGGATGGAGAGGTGCATTACTGTCACCCAAGGACCCGGTTAGAGATGCCTCTTCTAAATTAAATCAGTTTACCCAGCATGCAGTGCCACAACGGACTCTCAGTCTCCACGTTCCCAAAAAAGAGAGCCATAATCCAAGTCGAAGACAATCACTGCTACATTTTGTGAGATTCTGGGTATTATTCTGTCAAGGTTAATGACATTGCAAGAGCCCTGTCAAAACAATGGCAGCTGCATGGCGTGGAAGGCATATCAAGTGAGCTGCGCACACTTGTCTTTTTCTCGACACACGTTTTCCTTTCTTGCCCTCCCCCAGATCACTTAGAAAACAATGTATTTTTTTAATTAACATGCTATGTATGAGGAACCTGAATAATTTAAGACAATAGTTCTTTTAAATAATTGCCAGTGACACCCCCCTGGCATGTTTTTTGTGCTGTTACTACACTGAGGAAAAATAGGTTGCTCTGTTCAGATTAGGAAATATTTCTGACTCTTCCACGAACACGCCACTTAGTCATACTTTACAGAGTTTTGCAGTGAACCACGCAGGATTAAAAAATGCCATCCAAGGGCTGCAGCTAATTAAACTGACTGAATGTGAGATGCTTCATCAGGGAGTGGAAATTGTGCATGGGCTTTGTTGAGCTGCAAGTGTGTTTTGCTAAATGACTGTAGATGTGTTCATTTTAAGAGGAGACGAAAGATGATCAAGGGAATCACTTGTTCGCACATCAATTTGTTTCATTTGCATATTGCTATTTTATCTCCAGGCATCCCTTTTGGTTTTTCATTTTGGCCCTTGTATAAGTGAAAGATTGTTTAAAATAAACAAATTCCTGCCAAAACCGGCTCAATGGATAGAGCGTTGATTTGTGGACTGAAGGGTCCCAGGTTTGATTCCGGTCAAGGGCATGTACCTTGGTTGCGGGCACATCCCCAGTAGGGGGCGTGCATGAGGCAGCTGATCACTCTCTCTCTCTCATCGATGTTTCTAACTCTCTATCCCTCTCCCTTCATCTCTGTAAAAAATTAATAAAATATATTTAAAAAATAAATTTTGAAATTACGTTAAGATCCCCTATAAGCCACCCGAATGGGGAATCATTGCAAATCAGTCACCAAAGGACTCATAGATCAGGTTTTCAATCAAATATGAATAGAAATACGTTTGAGGTAGGTGTGGTTTTCAGATGAGATATGGTGAGAATTTTTATCAGTTCCAAAGAATGATTTCACCCCTCTTCATCAACTTGTTCCTTCCCCCAGTGCCACCGTTCTCAGTGTGCCTCTGCCATAATTATATCCACACTTCCCGCGTCTCAAAAGGTGATTATTGTTCTATTTCCATGGATCATTAACTTGTTCCATTCCAGAAAAGATCCCTGTAGCCAGGTCCCCGAGGGATCTCTGCCCGCTATTTTCTTTGTCAGTCACATGCCTTTTAGGTTTATTATTGGAGATTTGAATAATGACACATCCTGCAAGTGACTGTGGGTTGGAGTGTGATGGACTTTCCCTGGAGGATTCGGTGAGCCTTTGCATCTGGTAGAAAACGCCACCGAGAACCACTCTAATGAGGAATTCCTGGCACAAGAAATTACAGATGATCTGTTTATCATAAGATGTGATATGTTAGCTAACGCCTTTCTTTCGAGAAAAAGACAACATCTGGAACAGAGAAGTGATTTCCTAACCACTTTGTTATCAGAGTTAACGGATCAACTATTGCAGTTATATTAGTTGTTTTTATCTCAGAAATACCTTGACATATAAATTGTCTCATCATGTATATAAAGTCTTACTAACCACAGTCAAGGTATACCTTTATTTAATGCATGCTGTACCATAATTAAAATGTAGTTTACACTAAAACAGCGCATCCAACTTCTTAGTCTTTCTCCATTTGCAAAATAATAAAATTATTAAAGTTTATGAAATTTTATAAAGAAAGTTGCTCAAGCCTTAGCTGGTTTGTTCAGTGGATAGAGTGTTGGCCTGTGGACTGAAGGGTCCCAGTTCGATTCTGATCAAGGGCACATGCCGGGGTTGCGGGCTCCATCCCCAGTAGGGGGTGTGCAGGAGGCAGCTGGTCGATGATTCTCTCTCATTATTGATGTTTCTACTTCTCCCTCTCCTTTCCTCTCTGAAATCAATAAGAACATATGTTATAAAAGTTGCTTAAAGGGAACAAAATCCTTTTATATTGCAGTTCCATAAAAACCAACACTTTCTAGCTGTTGCTTTTGGCAAGAGATTAGCAGTCAAAATTGGTGAAAAGGAAAAAAAAAGACAATGACAAATACGTGTGTTGCGGTCATAATTAAAACGCGTTCATGAAGAATTATACTAGTGCGCATGCATTATGCACTTCCATCATGAAAACAGATTGCTTCTCATCTCGGGTTGTGCTAACTTCCAAGTTGCGCTCGTGGAGCGTTGTTGTTTATCTGAATCTGAATTTTTTGTAGCCTGGGAACTGAAATCATGATTCAGTCCGGCTTCTTTGCCAGCTCCTCATTGTACATGATTCTTCTCAGGAACAGAGCGGGAAAGAAGATGTACTCTGTGTTTGTCACGACAGGCTGAGAGGTTTCAGTCCCCATGGCGGACATCAGGACAGAAGTGAGCTCCCTGTCATAGGACAGGGCCCACCCAGGCCATCACGGCCCCGTCCAGCTGATCAAGGCTCTGTGTTAGGATGACACCATGTCCTCCCCATGGTCTTTGTCACTTGTGGGCAAGAGCGAGCCCTAGAGAAGAGTCCTTGGCTCTTTAATGCCTCAGGCAAGAATTGACATGTGTCACTTCTGCTCATGTGTCTTTGGCTGGACTGGGGACATGGACCAGCCTTAAGGACAGGTGCCAGGAAACTTTAAGTGTGTGTAGGGATGTTAAAATATTTGGCAAATATCGCTGCTGATCTTTTCACATGGATGCCTGCCACTGCTGACACCCTGGCTGTTAAAATGTGTGAACAAAACTCTAAGCCGCCCTGGGAGATTCATGTATATTATAAAAGCCTAAGGACCATTGCATGGAACAATCGGTCGCTATGATGCACACTAACCACCAGGGGGCAGACGCTCAATGCAGGAGCTGCCCCTGGTGGTCAGTGCGCTCCCACAGCCAGGCTCAGCGGTGGTGGGTGGAGCCTCTCCTGTCTCCATGGCAGTGATAAGGAGCAGCGAGCAGAGCGGTAAGGAGCAACTGGCAGGTGGTAAGAGCGAGGGTTCCTGGACTGTGAGAGGGTGCGGGCCGGGCTGAACCCCTCCAGTGCACAGATTTTGTGCACCGGGCTTCAAGTATATTACAAACTAGTAACTGAAAACTCGGGGACAAATGCATTTCCTCCTAAAGAAGACCTACCTCTTGTTTCCTATTAAAAAAATATGAAAAATTAAGAAAATAGGGGAAAAAGTATTTTATTCCAATAAGGATACACCATTTGTTGTTTTAGTTTCTAATATTGAGGAGGTAGGAAAGCTAGGTACTCAGGAACCCAGACCAGTGGGGGTGGAATAAAACTGGGAACCCAATAAGGCACCCTAATTGGGCAGGAAAGGAAGGGCACATTCGAGAGGCATGAGCTTTCACATGTATGAATGTTGCTAAGACAGACAACTTGCACATAGCCAATCATAAGGCTTCCCTGACTCCTATGACCTTGAGTGAGAAGGAAATACATGGGCCTGGAGGTCACCCATTCTCTTAAGGGAACTATGTGCTTGGTTATAAAAATTGCAGCCAACAGTTTTGGGGAGACCGGCTGAAACAGACAGTATTTCAAGGAAGCTATGCTTTGAGGTGGAAATTGTGTGATGGCATGACTGGCAGAATGATAATGCCACCAATGTAGGGGAGTGGGGATCAGCAGCCTGGCAGGCATGCCTCAGTGGTTGAGCATTGACCTACGAACCAGGAGGTCACGGTTCAATTCTGGTCAGGGCACATGCCCAGGTTGCAGGCACAATCCCCAGTAGAGGGCGTGCAGGAGGCAAACAATCAATGATTCTCATCATTGATGTTGATATCTCTCCCTTCCCTTCCTTTCTGAAATCAATAAAACATATATATTTAAAAAAATGTTGTCTTCTAAAAACACAGAATATGTTAAAACAACAACAACAACAACAAAACACTAAGAAGGGTGCTGTTCAGTCCCGTGGAAAATGTAGAGTATGTGTCCTGGGCGAACACATTTATTCCTCCATGATTTGTTTGACTCTCTTCTTACTATTTTTTTAAAAAAATATTTTATTGATTTTTATAGAGAGGAAGGGAGAGGGATAGAGAGTTAGAAACATTGATGAGAGAGACACACAGATCAGCCGCCTCCTGCAAGTCCCCTACTGGGGATGTGCCCGCAACCAAGATACATGCCCTTGACCGGAATCGAACCTGGGACCTCTCAGTCCGCAGGCTGACGCTCTATCCACTGAGCCAAACCGGTTTTGGCAGTTTGGCACTTTCTATTTCTTTTGCTTCTGGTTTGCAAACTTTCAGGAAACACCTGCTTCTTCTAAAAAATTATCCCTGCAAGATTCTTCCAAAGGGCCTCTCTCTGATTGTCTATAATTGCATTCAGCCCAGGAAACTCACTTGATGGAATCAAATACACAAACCTCCAGATTGGATTATTTCATCCCAAATGAAGACATTGAGCTTAAAACACAATAAATATATCACTGGAAAAGAGGGAACTTATTAAGGGATTTTTATTCAGATTGTTTTCCAGAGATACTTCCAGTACATAAAAGCCATTGTTTTAATTCCGCCTCCCCAGAGACTTTCCTCGCATGTATACATACTCATTTATTTGTGGGCAAACGACTTACCGAATGCATCTATGTGCAGGGCACCGGGCCAGACACTAGTCTCATTTTTATTAACATCTAGATCCCAGTTCAGGTTACAAGTATGTTATGAACATTTACCTTCCATGCCACAGAAGGCTGCTAGAAGGTTAATTTGTCCTTCAACAAACCCGCAGCTACAGTCTCATATTTGATGCCTTATTTTAAGGCTCTTTCAGGGCAGACTGCATTGTGACATTATGAATTCGACACCATAGTAGAGTCAGTTTAACAAGCTTAATATATATATGTGATTTTTTACAGAGAGGAAGGGAGAGGGATAGAAAGTCAGAAACATCGATGAGAGAGACATTGATCAGATGCCTCTTGCATGTCCCCTACTGAGGATGTGCCCGAAACCAAGGTACATACCCTTGACCGGAATCGAACCTGGGACCTTTAAGTCTGCAGGCCAATGCTCTATCCACTGAGCCAAACCGGTTTAGGTAGTTTAGCAAGTTTAAATACTGGAGAAGAGGCCAGGGGTTTTGGGGGGAGGGGAGGAGGGGTTGAGAGGGGAAGGGAGGGATGCTATATTCTCTCTCTGATTCAGAGATTGTCCAGATAGCTTGATCCTGACATTTCTGGAGCAACAAGTCAAGATGGACTTGGTTTTCTCTACAAAACGCTAGCCCCTGAGAAAGAAATTTTCATGCCTCATATTCATATTTGAACACCATTTTCCTCATCCTCTCCAACAGTTATTCACTGTACTACAGGCTATAAAGGGATTTTCATCTGCTTTATCTTCTTGGCTTTTCCTGCTGTTTTTTAATTAAAGTTAAAAGAATTAAATGAACCAGGGATGCTGGGGTTACAGCAGAATGAGGAGAGATCAGGCCGCCAAATCCGCTGAGGTGTAATGGGTCACAGGCTGATTTTGGAATTATTATTCACGACGACTCCCCTCCCTCCCTGCCATCTAAAGATGGTGCATGAATGTGTTTTAAAACCAGACAGATTACAGAGATCAGAGTTCCAGGTCAGTTTCATGGAGTAAAACTATCCAGGAAAAGACATGCTTTTAAAAATATTTTCAGGATCTTTTATTCATCATCCCTGTCACTTCTGGCTATTTGTGAAGAATAAAATTTTCATTTAGTCATATAGTTTGAGACTATTTCATTTCACTTAAAATGGCAGTTTTTTTTAGAATGTGAACAGATGCATTAATATTATAAAACTAAAATATCTAAATAGAAATTCATGTGAAAACCATGTTTGTTTGTTTGTTTGTTTGTTTATTTTTTTTAAAGCTGTGATTTTTTACAGAGAGGAAGGCAGAGGGACAGAAAGTTAGAAACATTGATGAAAGAGAGACATCCATCAGCTGCCTCTTGCATGCCCCCTACTGGGGATGTGCCCGCAACCAAGGTACATGCCCCCGACCTGAATTGAACCTGGGACCTTTCAGACTGCAGACTGATGCTCTATCCACTGAGCCAAACCGGTGTTGGCGGGAAAACCATGTTTTAAATGTTGTGGGTTTTGATTCATTTAAAGCGTGTATATGTCCAAATTAAAAAAAAATGTTAATTCTGATTTTCAAAATGAGTGTGTACTCCAAATCACTAAGAAATAGTTTTTAGTGAGGTGACAAAAAAAATCTTATTCTAATATCTATAATTGTTTCTAAAATTGTTTCTAAGCCAGTTATTTTTTTTTTTCAGGAAAGGGAATGCTGACATTTTCTGGGGTAAAAAAAGAAAAACCTTTAAATATATATATCCAACGATTTTTTTTTTTGAGCTATTCTGAGAGAACGGGAGAAATATTAAACTAGCAAGAAGAGAAAAAGTGAAACAACCACAAAGTTTTCATATCAGCTCTGGCAGAGGTTCTAGTTCATTGGCACTCACTTATTATATGCCTGAGAGATTATCTGGGCTGCACACACCTGGGGGTTAATACATGGGCAGGCACAAGATGGGGAAGCAGGTGTCGCCTCAGCCAACAGGCTGGAATCGCAGAGCAGCTGTGTGGTTTGAGATGGCTATTCTGGCACATGATTTATGCAGAATACATGCTACTCTACAGTAAAAAACATAACAAAACCACAAGGTTTTTGTTTGTTTGTTTGTTTGTTTTAAGTAAGGCAATTTTAATAGTAAAAGCTAAGCTGCATTGCAGCCCGGCCGGTGTGGCTCAGTAGTTGAGCATCAAACCAGGAGGTCATGGTTCGATTCCAGGTCAGGGTATATGCCTGGGCTGGTGGCTTGCCCGCTGGTAGGGGGCATGCAGGAGGCAGCCAATCAATGTTTTTCTTTGACTTTAATATTTCTCTTCCTTCCTCTCTGAAATCAATAAACTGCATGGCAAAAATCCAATGCTATCCCTATAGCAATGGACTAGTCACCAGTCCATCATAATATCCGAGAATTAAGGTTCTCCCCAGGGACTAAGCCCTAAATTCTCAGAGCCAAATGCAATGTAAATCATCTAGGCATCATTTTAAATCTGTCTTCATTAACCTCAAAGTATCGCTGGCCAAAGCAGAGTCCACCTCAGTCATCATCCAGAAGATAGCGATTAGTTCACCAAACGGGAATGTAAGGCCTGACAGCTCTGGCATGTATAGTGGGCTGCACATGACACAGAATCAGATTCTCTCAGCATCAGTTACTAGGACATTTGGGGAGTCAGATACTATTTCTACATGTTCTGACCTTCCGTTCTTCCAACTCTACACTGAGAATGTATAGACTTGCTATTTTACAGATCTCCTATTCTTATCTTTTAAACTTAAAAGATAATTTTTTTTATCAAAATGAGTGTGTTCTCCAGATCACTAAGAAATAGTTTTTAGGGAGGTGACAAAAAATAACCTATTCTAATATCTAAAATTGTTTCTAAAATTGTTTCTAAGCCAGTTATTTTTTCAGGAAAGGGAATGCGTCATTTTCTGGGGTAAAAAAAGAAAAACCTTTAAATATATATATCCAATTATTTTTTTCCTTTTGGCCACTCTACTGAGAGAGCTCTTGTCAATGTCATTAATGACGTCAATGTTAATAAATGCTTGAGTATTTTCCTGTACTTTACTCAATTGTCAGCAACTCCTTTAACTTGACTTTCTAAGGCATCATTCTCTGTGGGTGCAACTCCCCTTTATCACTATTCTTTCCGTCTCCTTGGCAAATTCTCTTTATTATTCTATAACGAGACACGCAAAACATCTTCAGGTGGAATGTTATATTTTGAGAACATGCAGTGTTGCTGAGTTGCATTGTTTGCCATCTAATTAGCTAGCTTGCCATGGTTTGTATACACGGTGGGAGACAGGAGGATCTTGGTCAGAGACAAAAGGCCGTTATAATTCGCAGCGTCGGATTTAGTCAGAGGAACATAGTTCTGTTTGTTATCCTTGCTCTTCTTACACCAGGATGAGACGCTGGGAGCTAATTGCTGTCTATACACATAGTAGACATGGCAGAGAATGTGGGGAGCCTGGAACTTTGCACAGTGATCATGGGGATGTGAAATGGGCTGCAGCTATGGGAACCACCATCCTGCCCCGCCACCCAGGGCCAGTCCAAGGCATAGGAAAGCCGCCCTCCGATGTATGGTGGTTCCTCAGACAAGTAAGCGTAACATTACTACCCAGTAAAGCAATTTCACTCCCAGGGATACAGTGGTACCTCGAGATACGAGTGCCCTGACATACGAGATTTTTGAGATACCAGCCGTCAAGCGAGCGATTTTTGCTTTGAAATACGAGCAACGTTTGAGATACAAGTAATCGGGCGGATCGGCCGCTGCACATGACCCACCAGTTTACTTTGACTTGAGTGTCTCATAGTTACCCACACCTCAAGGTTACAGAATGAATTAAACTCGTATCTCGAGGTGCCACTGTATATTGTAAAGGGTTGAAAGTAAGTACTTGAACAGATATTTGTACAGCCATGTTCATATCAGCATTGTTCACAGTAGTCACAAAGTGGACACAATCCAAATATCCATCAAGGCATGAATGGATAAACAACATATAGTCTATACAAGCAATGAACTATTATTCAGCCTTAAAATGAAATAATTTTTTTAAATATATTTTACTGATTTTTTACAGAGAGAAAGGGAGAGGGATAGAGAGTTAGAAACATCGATGAGAGAGAGACATCAATCAGCTGCCTCCTGCATGCCCCCTGCATGCCCCCTACTGGGGATGTGCCCGCAACCAGGATACATGCCCTTGACCGGAATCGAACCTGGGACCTTTCAGTCCTCAGATCGACGCTCTATCACTGAGCCAAACCGGTTTCGGTTGAAATAAAATTTTATTGCATACCACAGAATGGATAAACTTTGAAAGAGCTATTCTTATTAAAAAAATCATACACAATAGGACAAATATTGTATAATACCTCTTATAATACTAGATGCCTGGAATAGTCAAATTTATAGAAGAAAGAAGTAAAATGATGGTTACCAAGGGAAGAAATAATGGGGAGTCATTTTTTTTAAATGAATTCATAGTTTGGTGTGGAATGATGAAAATTTTCTGGAGATGCGTAGATGGCTGAATTATAATGTGAATGTACTTAATGCCACTGAATTGCACACTTAATAACGGTTAAAACAGTCTTATACTAGAGGCCTGGTGCACAAATTTGTGCACTAGTGGGATCCTTTGGCTTGTCCTGTGCGATCGGGCCAATACATGCTCTCCAATATGCCCTGAAAGGTCCTAGATTTCGAGAAGGTGCAAGCTAGGTTGAGGGCCCCAGCTGTACATGATCAGGTCTGGAGAGGAATGCAGGAGTTTGGCCAGCCAGGGATGCGACAATGGGAGGGCTCCAGGGTGGGCCCAGCCCTGATTACTCAATCCTGATTGGCCAGACCCTTGCCCCCAGGTGGTCAGTGCACATCAGAGTGAGTAGTTGAGGGGCCTTAACATATCTTTAGCATATTACCCTTTGATTGGTTGAAAGATAGACCACATGACTGGACACTTAGCATATTAGGCTTTTATTACTTTACTAGAGGCCTGGTGCATGAAGATTCATGCACTGGAGGGGGGTTCCCTTAGCCCAGCCTGCCCCCTTCACAGTCTGGGAGGCCTCAGGAGCAGAAGGTGACCTGGCGATCAGGGTAAGGTGATGCCTCTAGCACACCTCTGCTGCTGCCACTGCCGGCAGCGCAAGCCTCAGCCAGCCCTGGTGACCTGAGCCTTGGGTAGTTCTGGGTCGCTGGGCAGCCACCATTTGAGGCTTGCCTGTGCCTCGGGCCAGCCCTGAGCAGCTGGGAGACTGAAGGGACTGGGGGACTCTGGAGGCAGGCACACAGAACGGCTGCCCACCTGAGGGCAGGCCTGGGCTGGCCGTGTTCCTACTACTCCAGCAGGGCTGAGGAGACTGGGTGCCGCCATCTTGTGGCTATAGGTGCTGCCATCTTTGCAATGGCATGGGGGTCAATTAGCATATTCGCTCTTTATTAGATGGGATATTACATTTTATCTCAATTATACATTTTCCCACAATAAAAAACAAAACCTTTTTTTATTGAGCTGATTTGTTGCCTTGATCAATAATATATGTATTTTGGTGAAACTGATTTGGCTCAGCGGATAGAGTAGGGTCCTAGGTTCTCTTCCGGTCAAGGGCATGTACCTTGGTTGCGGGCACATCTCCATTGGGGGGTGTGCAAGAGGCAACTGATGAATGTTTCTCTCTCATTAATGTTTCTAACTATCCCTTTCTCTTGCTCTCTGTAAAAATATCAACAAAATATTCTAAAGTAATATATGTATGTTGTGCTGTTATTGGGTTTCCTATTCTTTTTATTCTAACAAGTTTGGTTTTTTTTTTGGTAAATTTTCATTGAATTTATTGGGGTGACACTGGTTAACAAAATTACATAGATTTCAGGTGCACAATTCCACAACATCAATAATGTAGTGTGCATATTGTATGTACAGAGAGCTGCTGAATCCCAGGGTGTGACAGTGAGTGCAGGAGGGAGAGTGGATTTTGTCAGGAGTAAGAAAAACCAAGAGTTAACCTTGCCTTTAGTCTCACAATTCTTTCCAGGGATTTTGAAGTGCAATATTTTACTTATAATTTTTATAACCTTAATCATTAAAGGTTGTATTTTTAATGTAGAAATATAACAACATAAATTTATATGAAATGTTTTACTCAGGGATCTTTGAGTTGTTTCCAATTTTTGATATAAAAATATTGGCAACATTTTGGGCATAGAGTTTTCGGAATTGCTATTAAATTTTGATAGTTACTAGCAGTTAAATTACTAGGTTAATTTTTAAAAATGTCTTGATACATATTTCCCAATTTATATTCATATCTTGCAGATAGTAACAATCTGATCTACTGTATACTGAATAATAGTAATATTATTTTACAATAAATTCTAATTAGTAAAATGAAAATAAATTCTTATTATTGCTCATTGATAAGCAATAAGAATGTGGCTTTACCTTCCCAGTTAATGAAGATGTATATCTTTCATGTATTTAACAACTATTTTTAAATATTTTTGCATATTATATATTAATATAATACTACTATTTCCCAAAGGGAAGTTTCAGTTGGTTGAAAAAAATATCTTTGCATATTAAGAGTGGTAATAAATTATTTTATTTTTGCAAAATTTTATAAAGCAGGATTTATTTTTAATATAGTTTTTGATAATTATTGATGTGGAGAAGTTTTGTCTTTTATATCCTGATTTCTATTGATTTTTTTTTGGTGTTTTCCCCAATGTTTTATGCTTAAAGAACTTTACACTTTAGATTGCAACAACCTTATGTTCTTCTAGTTTCATCTTATTTATGATAAACCCTTAAAACTGCCTCTGATTAATTTCATTGTGTTTAATTTTCTATCACCAGTATTTCTTTCTTTCTTTTTCTTGTCTCCTGTGCAAGCTTCAGAAGTAATAGTCGTTGCAGGAATAACGGTGTTGGTAGTTAATGCATCTTTACTGTGTGTAAAACAACGTCCTATAAATCACTGGGTTACTTAGTTGAATCTAATAATTCGATGGGGAGTTTATTACGACTACTTTACAGATGAGCACATCATACTGACACTATTTAGAACCCTTGGCTACAATAATTAAGAACAAAGACTCAGATTCTGGTTCTTCTCATTCTAAGCGTGGCGCTGTTTTCTATGAGACATCTGAACACACATGCTCCCATCAGTGAATACACGCTTATTAGCCACCAGGTGAATATTTTTAGATCATGACCCCCCACACATGAATACCAGTCACGCAACCGGTGTATGGCATGTATGCAGATGGGTCCCAGCCGTCTGTCACCAGCTGTGCATGTCACAGCCATTTAAGCGAGTTTGACACTTATGTGACAGATGGTGAGAACGACTATTATAAATGTATATTCTGGGTTTTTTTCTTTAGCTGCCAGAGCACTGTCTGTTTTATTTTTTCAATGCAACAATGACCATATCTTGCTTGTCATTCATCTTGACTTTAAAAAACATATAGATATTCTATATAGCCCTACCTTAATTTTCTTGTCACTCCTCAGAATAGTTTAAAGATAGTATTGAGTCTGTCTACTTAAAAGATAACTGTCTTAGTAATTGAGGTCTGTCCTGACAGCCTCACCACGCACCTGGCTGGGCTGCAGAGAACTGAGGAATTGATGGATTCTCCTCCGCCTCTCAAAGGAGAGAGAGCGAAGGGTGATGGTGCATTAAGACAGCATGAGTTTTGTGTCAGGAAAACTGAAAATCACAGCTTAGCTCAGCCACTACCTCGCTGTGGAAACGTAAGCAAATTACTTCAACCCTTAGCAACTCAGCTTCCTTGCAAATTCAAAATAAACCAGAATTGCAGTATTAATGACTGTGAGAATATGAATTATGTCTCTAATAATGATGGTGACAATGTAATAGTGAACACATTATATATACAGGGTGGGGCAAACGTAGGTTTAGAGTTATGAATCACTCTTTTTACTGCATCAACTCATCTGAGAAATCTGCCTGCAGTACCTTCCCATAAGGCCTAGGTGGCAGCAAAGGTACAATTATTACAAATATTTGGCTCAATATATTGACGATTTGCTCACGGAAAAACACACAACTTTAAAATTCTCGAAATCGGATGAAGAAATTGCATGAAGTTAAAATTGGTAAGTGTTTAGTTGTGTGCTAAAGTGTGTCTGTTAATTTCAAACCATTTATGGTGTAGCAGTTTTAAAATATTTTTAATTTCAAGGAATTGCTCCTCAGTATAAATAAGAGTTAATGCTATTCGATATAAATTACATTCCCTGAGCCAGATTTTTCACTTCTCCCGAGCTCTCGATTTGTGAACACCTTTTAGCCTCTGTAGGAAAAAGAGAGAGAAGTAGGGCAAGGCTGAGTGAGGAAGCGTTCGGAGACCCCATGAACTGAAGGGATGCTGACATGAATCCTGCCTCTCCGGGTCCTCAGAGTAACCGGCAATTGCATTTAGTAGATTAAAAGCATCAACTCTAGCAGGTGGACATCTTTAAAAGGGATCGTGAGATAGCTGCTCACTAATTACTCATTGATTGTGCCATCTCTTTAAGATTTACGGATGAAGGAATAGGGGAAAAGGGACAGTGTATTTCCATAAAGTACACCTGGCTGTCAGGTGACATTGACTTTGGGGGTTGGTCTTGCTAGGAGTAGACTGGTTCCCTCCCCTTCACTAAGCTGCCGCCTCTGCATCCTGGCAGGTCCCTCTGACAGGCTCAAATGGGGTGACTTGGGGGGCAGAGAAGCTACGTACAAAGATGTGGGCCAGGCACATAGAGCGAAATGCAGTGTGTGTGTGTGTGTATGTGTGTGTGTGTGTGTGTGTGTGTATGTGTGTACAGACCAGAGTCTCACTCGCTTTAGACTTAATGAGGGTGTTTAGAAACTCAGAGCCACTCTCAAAAGCTGTAGCTGGGGGTTGCTGGACAATGAGCGGTGGTTTGTAAGGGGCCCAGACCCCTGAGGACATGTAACCAGAAGAAGCCAGGAGCATAACGGCCATCTCACTTTCCTCCTGGCTGCAGATCCTCTCGCGATACTTCCCTTTCCCTGAATCCAACTGGAAAGCAATGCATAGAAAATGCCATTGATGGGGAATCCATCAAGTCCAGCTCCTGCCCATCAGGAGAAAGAGGGAGATGGCTGTGGGGGGGATCGGAGCCACCCCTTAAACCACTGCATTGGTCAGCTGGGGCTGCCTCCACACCATGCCAGGGACTGGCAGACTTCACCAACACAACTTCATTTTCTCCGGCTCTGGGTGGTGGTGCTCAATGGCTAGAGCTTCGGCCTGTGTATAGAAGGGACGCAGGTTCGATTCCTGGTCAAGGATACGTAGCTGGGTAGCAATTTCCATCCTTGACTCCTCTTGCTTCTCTTGGGGCACGTATGGGAGGCAACCAATCAATGTCTGTGTCTGTCTGTCTGTCTGTCTGTCAGTCTTCTGTCTCTCTCTCTCTCATAGGTGTTCTGCTTTCCTTTCTCTAAGCAGTGGACATCTTAGTATTCCAAACACGACGGTCCCCATTTAGCTGCGGACGCTCGCAGTGCCGTTGCAGGCCACATATAAGCAATGCGGATTAGAAGTACTCGATGCCTGTTGTAGCTTTGGGAGGGTAGATCGGAATCTATTATTAATCTCATTACCTAGCATCAAAGAGTTCTAGACTGCAGCAGCTGACTAATTAATACACTGCTGGGAAAGTAATTGCCACATGACAAGCACGCGGGCAGGAGAAGATTCATCTTCCAGGACGACGAGGAGAATCTGCAAAAATGTCTCTTTCTCTGAAAGAGGATTTGTCTTTTACTTTCTGGGTAAACATACAAAAAGTAATGATTAGATTTTGAACAAAGGGGAACATGTGTATTCTCTAAGATATTCAGTCAAAATATGGGAACTGGAGAAGAATTAAAGATCATTTGTTTTGGTTTTGTTTTGGTAATTTAAAAAATGTATGTATGTATATATGTATATATATGTATGTGTATATTTATGTGTGTGTATGTATACACACACATATATATACATATATACATATATACATATATATACACACACACACACACACACACACACACACAGTGGTACCTCAAGATACGAGTTTAATTCGTTCCGTAACCTTGAGGCGTGGGAAACTATGAGATGCTCGAGTCTTGGTAAACTGGTGGGTCGTGTGCAGCCCGCCGATCCTCGAGATTACTCCTATCTCAAATGTTGCTCCTATTTCAAAGCAAAAATCGCTCGCTTGACGGCTCATGTCTCAAAAATCTCGTATTTAGGGTGCTCGTATCTCGAGGTACCACTGTAATTGACTTCAGAGAGGAAGAGAGAAGGGGAGAGAAATAGAAATATCAGTGATGAGAGAGAATCATTGATTGGCTGCCTCTTGCACACCTCATACTGGGGTTGTAGCAGGGAACCTGGGCCTGTGCCCCGACTGGGAATCAAATGTGAACTCCTGGTTCATAGATCCACATTCAACCACTGCTTATTTCAGTCGTTTTTCATCTCTTCTCCTTAGAATGGGAGAGGGGAGAGGGTCAAATCTTCTGGGGTTCATTGCACCTCCCCAATACTTCCCTTCTACTGAATCATCTGAGCACAGACTTATTTTGCATATTTGATTTCCACTTGACCTGATGTTTGGATGAACTTTCTGCTGCCTGAGAAGTCTGTTGGACAGTGGCCATTTGGATTAGAGCAGTGACTCTAGGGACAGGTTACCTGCAGATAAATCTCTCACACTCTACAGTTACGAGATAATGCCTTTCTCTATTAATTTCCTCAACTGTAAAATAATGGTGGCCCTTTCAGAGGGCTTTCAAGGACATTGAATACATGTAAAGCGCTAAGAATAGTGCCTGTAACTCCCGAGAAGGCATCAGCCATGTCTTTGTTGTGGATTATAACTTTGTGCCTCAAGATCTGAATGAGGCTCCTACATTTCTATACTGGGCAGTAACTGTCTGAAATATTCAATAATCCCTTCTTACTGTCTGACACTGTATGCATGTGGAAGACACATAATAGGCTACTCTCTATATATATCTTTTGTGGATCTTTTCAGCAGCTCGGTTTGATCGGCATAAATCTGGCGTCTTTGATAATGTAGGAGGTTTGTAAAAAGATCATTATGAAAATCTGTGTTTTATTTCCAGGCTATTTTCAAAGCAAATAGTTATTTATTTATTTTTTCTTTTGACTCCTCGGACACGGATATTCTGTGTTGAGTTTCAACTCTGGGTTAGCAGCCTTTTCCTCATGAAGAATCATAATTAAAGAAATGCATTTACAAAAACTTCACACGCTCTTGAAGGTTCTGAGCAATTAGGCGAGGTAATTAGAAGCATGATAAAAGAGGAGCTTGGGAAAAGGATTTAAACCCCTATTGAACATTTATATCAAAAAAGTGAATAAAGAATAGAGAGAATTAAAAGCATAGCTTGTATCTGCTGGGCAGAGGATAAAGCCAATTATTCTGGAACATGCTTATTTATCTAGATTTCATTATTCACAATATGTAGAGAAATCAGATTTGCTGGAAGAAAAAAAAAAGCCTTTTCTTTATCTTACAGGGGAAAAAAAAATGCCTAGATGGGGAAAGGATTTTCTGTGTTGTGATATTTTTTTCTGTTCAGTTCTTCAAAGGGTAAATTAAAGAGATAGCCAGTATATTTCTGAAGTTAACCAGGTAAAATTATCTACTTTGCCAATCAGAAGATACATGTTAGGACAAAGCAATAGCTCTATATCCAGAGACTAACCCTAACCTGTTTCTTTGAATTAACAGGATGTTTAGTGACTTGAACTAGTGCCACAGGGGGGCTGTGCACAAACTTGGGACAAGCAGAAAAACATCTGGAGAGATTAGCCAAGGGAAAGATCATCTCGGAAGCCCCATCCATAACCTGAAAGGAATAAAATAAATCCAATCTCTTGTTATTACTAAGAAGAGGGGCACACTTTTCTGCCTAGTTATTTTCTAAGCAGTCTGAAAGACCTCTGATGACTTTAGGTTTCTAGGATAGTGGGAGGAGTTAGGACCAGAAATAGCTCTAGGGTTTTGTTATTAGTTTTCTTTTAGCACTAATGGTTTCCTGGTCATACTTATCCTTTTATAAAAATATACCATTTTCACCATTTTCAAGGGGATAGTTCCACTTTCTGTCTCTGTGACTTGGGTACTCTAGTCACCTCAAGCGAAGTGCTTTATTGACTGGCCTGTTTCACTTAGTATGATGTTTTCAAGGTTCATCCATGTAATGGCATGTATCCAAATGTCTTTTCTATTTAAGGCTGAAGAATATTCCAGGCCATATACACATCACATTTTCTTTATCTATTTATCTGACATTGTATATCTGAGCTATTTCCTCCTTTTATTGTATATCTGAGCTATTTCCTCCTTTTAGCTATGGTGAATAAGGCTGCTTTAACCCTGAGTAAGGCAGTATATGTTTGAGTCCCTGATTTAACTTCTTTTCCATCTGTACCCCAAATTGGAATGGCTGGGTCACATGATCATTCTTTATTTAATTTCTTGATGAACAACCATACTATTTTCCAGAGCTGCTCCTCATTTTTCATTTCTATGACTTATATAAGAGTTCCAATTTCTCCACATTTTCACCAACGCTTTTTAATGCTATGCTTTGTTTCCAACAATAGCCCTTCTAGTGGGTGGGAAGTGCTATTTTATTATGGTTACACTTTTCTTTTAGGGGAACTTACCAAAAGAACAAATAGACCAGACCCAAGGATCTGAGACTTTCTTAATCCTTTCTCTCTCTGAATTTCACGCCTGCAGACATTTATTTCTATAGTTGGAATTCCAGAGATCTATGTGGTCATAAATTGGGGTCAAGATTCCACTGGACAAAACAAACTCTAGTTAGTAGGGATTAAACATAGTTGACATGTGTAGATCTGATTTTAAAGCTGTGCTCTGTCCGTATTAGGGAAATTAATTTTGAAAATACACACATCCTATCCAATAAAGGAATAGTATGCAAATTGATCATACCTCTGCTACACCCACTAGCCACACACACCAGCCAATCAGGAGCGGGTATGCAAATTAACCCAACCAAGATGGCTATAGCCACAGAGAGAGCAGGAGGCTTGGGTTTCCCCAGCAATGGAGGAAGCCAAGCTTTCAGCCTGCCCGGGCCTGCCTTGGCCTCTGCTTAAGGCTACAAAGTTTCAATTATAGAAGATAAATAAATCCCAACAAAAATGGCAGCAGCCATGGAGTGAGCAAGAGGCTTGGCTCCACTGAAGGCTGCAAAGTTTCAATTACAGAAGATAAATAAATCCCAGATACCAAGGCCTTCGTGGGGCATGGCCAGCCTGCAAACCACCACAGGCCCCTTGCCCAGGCTGCTCCATGCCCCAAGGGAATCCCCCCTGATCCGGGACACCCTTCAGGGCAAACCAGCCAGCCCCTACCTATGCACCAGGTCTCTAGCCTATCTAAATAAAAGAATAATATGCAAATTGACCATCACTCCAACACACAAGATGGCTGCCCCCATATGGACAAAAGATGGCCGCCACAAGATGGCCATCAGTGGACCACAGTTAGGAGGTACCTGGTCTGAAAGGGAGGGCAGTTGTGGGCAGTCAACCCAGCAGGGGAGAGAAATTGGGAAGGACCAGGCCTGCAAGGGAGGGCATTTGGGGGAGGATCCAGGCCTTCAGGGGAGAGAAGTTGGGGGACGCCTGCAGGGGAGGGCAGTTAGGGCGATCAGGCCTGCAGGGGAGGGAAGTTGGGGGCAAACAGGCTGGCAGGGGAGCAGTTCGGCATCAATCAGGCTGGCAGGGGAGTGATTAGGGGGTTATCAGACTGGCAGGCAGAAGCAGTTAGGGGCAAACAGGAAGGCAGGTAGGCGAGCATTTGGGAGCCAGCAGTCCTCAATTGGAGAGGGTGCAAGCTGGGCTGAGGGACTCCCCCTCTACCCCCCCCCCCCATGCACAAATTTGGTGTACCGGGCCTCTAGTTATAACATAAGATTCTTCCTCCGTAGGAATTCTTTTAAATAAAATATCATAATTTTGACAGTTAATTATGAGCTAGAAATATGCAGATTAAAATGACTTTGGACATCAGGAAACACCGGGTCTATTTTATATGAAAGGACTCCTGCATGAGCCCGTC
>PVJN01020469.1:0-35895 GCA_004026805.1 Lasiurus borealis
ATTTTACAAAGTGTAAAATGCATTACAAATGCTACTAGAGTTACTACTTGTACTTTTATTTCAATTTAGAATGGTTTTGATATTAATAGGAAAGCAAGGAACTTTTAGTAATGTCCACTATTTTATCCCAAGTCCTGACTTCAGTACCAAACATATGTTATGGATTTAATGATAAATTAATTGATAGAAAAAATGAGCACTTTTTAAGTACAGAGAAAGATTAAATAATTTCACTTGAAAGATGGGTCAATAAAAATATGAACAATTTTTGAACATTTTTTTAAATCCTCACCTGAGAATATTTTTTCATTGATTTTTAGGGAGAGTGGAAGAAAGAGGTAAAGACAGAGAGAAATATCAATGTAAAAGAAACACATCACTTGGTTGCCTCTTGCATGAACCCTTACCAGGGCCCGGGCCGGGGAGGAACCTGCAACCAAGGTACATGTCCTTGACCGGAACTGAACCCTGGATCTTTCTGTCCTCAAGCTAATACTCTGTCCACTAAGCCAAACTGGCTAGGGCTTTATGAACATTTTTATTTAAAAAATGAAGCTTAAAATAAATTATAGTCTAGGTCAATAAAATGATGAAGGACAAAGATATTAGTTAAATTAAAAACAAGAATTTGGTTCACTGTTGGATTCCTAGAAATTTATATTGATTTACAGCATATAAAAACTCAGAAATATTTAAGAATATTTTTATGGAGTACATACAGTTGGGGAGCAGACAGATGCATTAAATATTCAAAATCCACAACAAATAAATAATACCTCCATAAGGATAAACTGTTAATTCAACTTTCTAACCTTTGAGGATAACCTTAGGAGAAAAAATTGTTACTGCCAGAGAAAATCCTTGAGTGAGTCATGGGTCTGACTGTTTTTAAGCTTTTTGCTTTCAGTATGTGGAAAAATATATAATTAGTTTATCATATATCTCACTACACTAGGTCAACTGCTGCCATTCACTTTCCAGAGGCACTTCTTTATTGCTTGGTATTAAGTTATATTATGTGGTATAAAGGGCATACATCAAGAATTAAGAGACAGCTCTGCCCCCACTCATTAACTCCTTACAAATCATTCCATATGTGGTGTTTCTCTCATTTGCTTGCTTGTAAAAGGACTTTTCAAACAAGGTTATCTATGAGAGTCTAAGTCTATCATTGATGATTATGTTCGTCTATCCCTAATTCGTAGATGCCTTCATTTTCACTTTTGGTATTCAAAAAGACTTGAATCACAAGATAGAAGAATCACACACCACAATGGGTTCTTTGCATTGGAAGTGATATTGATAGTCAATAAAAATGACTTCTATATAGATTATGGTAGCTTCAAACCTTCTTTTAGATGTGCAAAACATTCTGAAAAATGAAATAAAAACTAATAAGTTTCTGCCTCAGACAACTTCTATACGCCATCCCAGAATAAAGTAAGTTATAATTCTGCTCACAAGCCAGTAATAAAACAGCACATAAGTTTAAGCATAAATATATTGAGGCATTATTTGCTACATGTTACCATTTCAGAAATTGTGTAAAAGATGTTTATTTATGTATTAATAATGTAAGCTCTTTTTACAGTGAAGCCTATCTAAGAAATTCCATTTTCCTCCCTCTGTTCAAGAATTTAGGATGAATACTCCAGCGTCAATCAGACCAAATTAAAACCTTTAGCCCCATGTTTAAACTCAGTATTTTCTTCCTCTTCTAGCTCCATTTCTAAGTGAGCCCTCCCTTTTCCTAGAAATTATTATTTATTATTTATTTCCCACATGAGAACAATTAGTAAATTTAAGGTAAGTAAACTAGCATATTACTATATGAAATAATTAGCAGTTATGACATTTTCATACTGTTTTAATGAATATTTTTTCATTGTACAGTCTGAATTAGTTGAGTCCTATTTGTACTTTCTGGCAAAAAGCTGACAATAGCTTATGAATAAATTCTAGGTCTCACTGACAGAATAGTACACATTTTGAGCAAAAAGAGCAACAAAATTGTCGATTCCCTTAGAATACTTTTTATAGAACTTTATTTATATGATTTATCTTAAAATCAGAAGGATGCCTGAATTTTCATTTGGAAGACTGTTTGACTTCTGGTTGAAGATTTAGACAGGTTATTTAAGTCTGAATCTCTGGGCTTTATCCTCAAAAAGTTCATTTTTTTAAACCCCATGGCTTATTATTTATGCTGTTTCTTTTAAATTTGTATTGCTATGAGTTTATAATACTGAGTGTTAATTAAGTTGGTTATATTGTGTATCCTTAGGGGAGCAATTTTTGAAAACAGAGCATTTAAGTTTGTGAATATATTTTAATGAGATTTAAATTAAGCAAGGTAAGCATCTTTAACAAAAGTGATTAAGGAGAATATGTAAGGTGGCAAATTTGCTTCACTAAGGGACTGTTTATTTGCTTTAAAAGATATTTTTAACAAATTAAGGAGGAGGGGATATAAATTACATACCTTTTGAAATGGGACATAGTCTTAAACTGGATTTAAACTGTTCAGAGAGAATAAATCATGATCACTTCTTCATATATTTTAAAAGCATAAGAATGTAATCCATGCAAATGGACATAAAAATCTAAACAAAGTAAATACATATTGAATGCATGGTTTTATTAATAAATTTAAGTGCACAACAAAACTCTGATTGTGGCCGAGATCGGTTTGGCTCAGTGGATAGAGCGTCGGCTTGGGGACTGAAAGGTCCCAGGTTCGATTCTGGTTGGGGGCATGTACCTTGCTTGCAGGCACATCTCCACTGTGGAGTGTGCAGGAGGTGGCTGATCGATGTCTCTCTCTCATTGATGTTTCTGACTTTCTATCTTTCTCCCTTCCTCTCTGTAAAACATCAATAAAATATATTAAAAAAAACCTCTGATTGTGAGTTTTAGTAGTATTAGGATATCTGTTGTCCTTAAGTGGCACCAGGTGACAGATGGCATTTCTTTCCATGTTGGTGATATTGCATATATAAGATACCCAGCCAACTCTTGGAGCAGAGAGAGGCGATTGAACTGGATTTGAATATAAGCTGAAAACATATATCGCTTTTGCAGTATTGTACACCTCAGTTTGCTCAACTATATAGAGAGCAATATCCAGTCTTAGTATCTTCAGTAAGTTACTGTTCTTCTAGGTGATCTAGCCAAGTTTCAATTCTTGCCTACTAGCACTGGGTCATTTGACCGGATGTGTATTGAGGACTCCGACACATTCATTACCTGCCCTATTTGAAGAACCCAGGCGCATACATTTGGCCATGGAAGATGTTCACTGTGCTGTGGAGAACGGAGTGCAGAATTTGGTGTCGTTTTCCCACAAGTATAATGCAGTGTCAGTATAGAGGGCTTATATTGAAAACCAAACATGCTTACTCTTCTTACCATTTTCCCACCTTATACATCTATAACTTGAAGTACCCTGACATGTTTTTTAAAGATACATTCCTATTAGGTAGATTGATTTCTTACAAAAAAATGGGACCACGTAATTACCAACATAATTTTAATAGTAATTAAGTTACTATAATATCTGAAGGATAATCTTTTTTCTATTTTCTGTAAAGATATTGCTTCTTCTGTTTTCAAAAACTTCAGAATATGGTTCCTGATTCTTTACCATTGATGCATTCCCAGTAAGCTTCAAAAAAAATAAGACAGGGCAGAAGAGATTTATAAATAGTACTAGAGGCCCAGTGCACAAAATTTGTACAGGGCGGGGGGAGGGGTGTCCCTCAGCTCAGCCTGCATCCTCTACAATCTGGGACCCCTCAAAGGATGTCCCTCTACAATTCAGAACTGCTGGCTCCCAACCCCAACCACTTGCCTGCCTTCCTGCCTAAATGCCCCTAACCGCTTCTGCCTGCCAGTCTGATCATCCCTTAACCACTCCTCTGCCAGCCTGGTTACCCCCAACACCTTTCCCCTGCAGGCCTAGTCCCCTCTCAGCTTCCCTCCCCTGAAGGCTTGGTCTCCCCCAACTGCCCTCCCCTGGAGGTCTGCGTCCCTCTGAACTGCACTCCCTTGCAGACCTGCTTCCTCCAAACTGCCCTCCCCTGCTGCTTGGTCACTCTCAACTGGCCTTCCCTGCTGGCCATCTTGTGTCCACATGAGGGCAGCCATCTTTGACCACATGGGGTCAGCCATCTTTTGTATTGGGGTGATGGTCAATTTGCATATTACTGTTTTATTAGATAGAATAATTTTCCTAAGCACAGAACTAAGATTTAATTTTGTCAGTTTGGAATCCAGCACAATGTTTGACACATAGTAGGTACTCAATAAATACTTAAGAAATGGTGAAAGCCCAGCAAGCATGGTTCCATGGTTAAGTGATGACCTTTGTGAATCAAGAGGTCACAATTTGATTCCTGGTCAGGACACATACCCGGACCACTTTATGCTTTTTACCAGACTAGATAGCTCATTCACAAAAATTGACTTGATCTCCAGTGTAGGGCATGCTGGAGACAGCCGATCAATTATTCTTTCTCATCATTGACGTTTCTCTCTCTCCCTCTTTCTTTTTTAAATCAATAAACAATATTAAAAAATGAATTTGAAAACTATATTGATAAAAATGGTCATTTTGATCAAAACATTGTAATACATACCACTTTGGCTATTTTTTTTTTTTTTTTTTGGCTCAAATTACTCTGATCAGGAATCTGAAAAGTCACTTTGTGTACAAAGAAATAGCCGCTTGTAATTAAGAAACCAGTTTCCATCTGTCTTGGTGTCTTATCACCTTTTATATTTTTAATATATCAATGAGGTTTATCTTGAAAACTCCGAGAGCAAATTGCTTTAGGCAGTGACTATAAGTTTGACCATATGGACATTATTCTGCAACCTACATTTGAAACTGAAAACCAAATCTCATGCTCATGTTTGATAGAACATGGAAATCCTGCCTCAATAAATTTTTAAAGTGCAAGTCAGGAGGTTAAATATTAATTTGAATGTCGACAATAATGGGGACCTCTGCTATTTAAGGAAGTCATTATTCCAGTGTGTAGTCAACAAGCATATTGATTAGCATTAATTCACTACAAAAAGTCTCCAATCATTTTCAACATAACTTTTTCTTCTTTAACAGTAGCCTGAAGCTTGCTTTTTTTTTCTTCTCTTTTTGTCAACTTAGCAACAAATTTGCAATTAATCATCTGCTGATTGCGATGAATGGTCTGTCAATAATAGGCAACTTACATTGCTAAAAGGGTTATCCTGAGCTTTATTGTTTTCTTTTTGTGTCGGGAATGCTTTATTTCCTTGAACAGATTTTGAATAGTTGTCTTAAGGTACTGTATGCCAGCTTTAAAGAGACACTACAGGCTGCTCCTAGGGTATTAATGAAGATATGCCCTAACTTTCTTTTGGCATTGTAATATTTGGACATCTGTTCTGACTCCTTATATGTGAAATAAAACTCATACCAGATAGTAGAATAAATGGAGGGTTCCATTATCTTAAATGTCATAACATTTGTTTGAATTATCATGCGTAGATTTTAAATGCTGAAATTGTCATCTTGGTTTTGTTTCATTTATTTTGCTGTCCTTTCAAACCGCTGTAGCCTGAAAAAAAATTCTTTCTTTTCTATTGCATTAATAATTTAAAGGAAATAATTTACAATTTTATGCAATAACAGTGGAATTGTTGTCAATGAGCTATCTAGTCTGGTAATTTCTAAAAGCATAAATATTTTACTGAGAGAAACATACCCTTTCAAAGCACAAAAGGCTTCTTATTATAATGGCAGTGTATATAGTGACAAATGGTGCAGTTTTTAAAAGCCATTTGTTGACCATTATGATAGTGCTCTTTGTGTGAAGGTATTATAGATTCTTAGGTATTCGCTTATTAAATTCTTCTCCATTGTGTGTTTCAGGAAGGATTTTTCTCTGATTGTTTGGTGCCACAAATTAGCGACAACTACTTTTAAAAACTCCTACATCAACCTGAGATATAAATAAATACATATATTTGGTCTTTTCATTTAAATGACAAACATAAATAATTTGATTGTGATAGAAATCAATACTACTTTCAAATCTGACTTAAAGGACCCCTTATGCCTTTCTCAAGAGCTTTTTTTCTTTTTTTAACCAGTAGGATAGCTCGGTCATGAAGCCATATCACCCACATTCACTAGGCTTGCAAACACTGGTAGCACTACATAGTGATTTAGTGTCTGTATTTTCATTTCACGTGAGAGCAAACGAAGTGGCATATAATTTGACATACACAAAATGATTTAACTAAACCATGGAAGCAAAGTAGTACTTTACAAATGTATAATTTTGAATATCATGGGCGCTTTCATCCTTTTATTCACTTTGCATATTTGATGTCAGACAGTCAGTGATGTTTTGCCAGGCAAAACATTTCAATCCATGGTGGTACATAATATTTTGTTTGCGAGAATAATTTATGGTGCTTGCAATTCGTAAGTGAAAACCATTTTTAATAAATGTCACTTATTTGAAAAGAGATATGGACTTATTAAATTTTTACTATTGGATTTGCAAAACTGAGTACTTTTAAAAAAATCTTTTTTGGGGTAGTGGGCTTCTCAAAACAAAACCAAAAAAATCTATTAAAAGTATTAAATATAGATCACCTCAAGCTGTTGATACATTGGAGTTAGACATCTAAAATTTGGTCATTTTAGCCCAGCCAGGATGGTTCAGTGGTTGAGCATTAACTTTTGAAGGAGAAGGTCATGGTTCAATTCCCAGTGAGGGCATACGTCTGGGTTATGGCCATGCAGGAGGCAGCTAATCAATGATTCTCTATCATCATTCATGTTTCTATCTCTCTCTCTCCTTCTCCCTTTTTCTCTGAAATCAATAAAAAACTTTTTGAAAACTAAATAAAATTTGGTCATTTTATAAAACTTTAAATAGATGAAAATATTATATCTTTATATATAAAAGCCTAATAGACTAAAAGCCTATGGTCAACTGCTTGACCAGTTGCTATGATGTGCACTGATCACCAGGGGGAAGACACTATGATTGGTAGGTTAGCTTGCTGGTATAGTCTGGCTGATTAGGACTGGGTGAGACAGGCTGGACACACCCTGGAGTCCTCCCGCCGTCCCTCCCTGGCTGGCAGGCCCCCATTGGCCCTAATCGGGACTAGGCGAGTCAGCCCCAAATAGCCCC
Organism: Lasiurus borealis; assembly: GCA_004026805.1. NCBI lineage: Eukaryota > Metazoa > Chordata > Mammalia > Chiroptera > Vespertilionidae > Lasiurus > Lasiurus borealis. The sequence goes on from PVJN01020469.1 coordinate 7,194, forward strand.
AATCACCAGTCAGGCCAAGACACCCCACCCAGTGCTTTAATTCGTGCACTAGGCCTCTAGTTAATATATAAAATGGTAAATGAGCTAAAACTCTAAATTAATGCAATAGAAAAATATACTTTTTTAAGGAAAACTTCCATAAGACAACACACTTTAGTTATACAGCTGCTCTAAGCAAAGGGACTTTATAATTTTACTTGAAGAACATTTCCTACATATTAAACCTTCACAGCCTTTAAAAGCTGGAAACCAATCTGATGATGCCAAAATAATATAGAATTTTGGAACAACTATGTACCGATATTAGGTCTTATGTTGGATTTGGCATTTGATTAAGATCACAGTTCTCCTTAATTGCTCTGATGTTTACATAGCCATGAAATGTATTTATGTGATGATTATTTTTTCTCTTCTTAGAGTGAATAGTAATAATTTTATATGGGAGAATTTTTTTTATAGTAAGTACTAAATTCTACAAGACATTATACTATTCCTACCCTTGGATTGGCAAGAGTTACTGTCTCTTCTTTTAAGGCTTCAAATAGCAGTGGGAACATGAAACTCCATTTTGACCCATAATTTTTTAAAATAAACATAATCGAAAATTTATATTTTCCTAATCATAGAACAATTTTGCTAAAAACATTAACAGAACTATTTTATCAGAAATAGCAACATAGGCATTAACATTCAAAATTGATGTATTGGCAATGGATAAGTTTACTAGTTTATAACATTGAATAGTTTTACCTTTCGCAGAATTTGTCTGTGGTTATTATGATTCATTGCAACATACAAACTGTATAATTAAAATATTTTTTATTATTTCAACTTTTCAAGTTTAGCTATTTTATTTCAAGTTTTCATAAATATGTACTATTATTATGATTTTTCTTACTATTGAACATGAAATATCAAAATGACTTAAATTTCTAGACATGTTACTTTTTGAGGTGACACATATATTAATTATACAGTTTCAATGATGACACAAGGTATTCAAAACACTTTTGTGTTTGTGAAATTACTTTATAATGGGGCCCAATGCACTGGGGGGGCGGGTCCCCTCAGCCCAGCCTGCCCCCTCTCACAGACTGGGAGCTCTCAGGTAGAGTGGGCCTAAGTCTTGCTTCCCTTTGTAGGAGGCGACCAGGCTGATCCGAGGGAGGCACCAGCCCCATTACCCCACTGCTGCAGCCACTGCCAGCCACCGCAGCCAACAAGAACTCCAGTCCCTTCACCATGAAAAAAAATGACAACTTTCTTCAGGCATTTTCAAGATGTGTCTTTTATAAAATATGCCATTTCTTTCTTTCTTTCTTTTTTTTACCCTCATCTGAGGATATGTTTCCATTGAGATTATGGAAGAGACAGGGAAAGACAGAGAAAAACATCAGTGTGAGAGGGACACTTTGATTGGTTGGCTCCTGCATGATCCCTGACCTGGGCCCTGGCCAAGGAGGAGCCTCTAACCTTAGTACATGCCCGTGATCAGAATTGAACCCAGACCCTGCAGTAGGCAGACTGAGGCTCTTTCCACTAAACAAACTGGCCAGGTCAGGATATGCCATTTCTTAGCCCCTCCAGCAGTGGACCTTCATTTTTTCCTCCAGGAGTGTAGTGGAAAAGCCCTAGATCACCTTCTTGGATTCTTGTAAACCAAGTTACCAAGAATATTCCAAGTGGCAGCATACAGGGAGTTTAGCCAATGAGCATTCAGAAAAAGTGTTTATACTCCAACTGGTTTGGCACAGTGGATAGAGCCTCAGCATGCAGACTGAAGGGTCCCAGGTTTGATTCTGATCAAGAGCATGTACCTTGATTATGGGCACATCCCCAGTGGGGAGTGTGTAGGAGGCAACTGATTGATGTTTCTCTGTCATCAATGTTTCCAACTGTCTATCCATCTCCCCTCTTCTCTGTAGAAAATATATAAATATATATATATATATATATATATATATATATATATATATATATTTTTTTTTTTTTTTTTAAAGAAAAGATGTTTCCTTTGCAGCTCATGTGCAGAGGACACCCTGTGTTGTGTCCACTGGTATAGGGGCTTGTCCCTGCCATCCGGGGGCGGGGGGGTTCCAAGCCCCTGAGGCCAGCAGCCAGCCCTGTGTTATAGGAGCCAGGCATGCGGGTGTACGAAGACCCCAGGCTGCATGCAGCATGGACACTGGGTCTCTACATACCCCTGAGACCAGCAGCCAAACCCACATTGTGGGCACCGGGCTATGAGGCCTGCGACTCAGAGCACGTGGTGGCTGTCACCATCAGGGGCACACCTCCCAGGCCAGCAAACCTTGGTTGTGGGCATTGAGCTGGGGGGCATGGACCTGGGCCTCCACTTGGTGCTGGTGCACACACAAGGGGCCATAAGGTGGGAACATTCTTCTTGGCACTGTCCCCATAGGCTCAGAGTGGCCAGGGACGTTCTGGGACTCTGGCCTCTCAGGGATTACATGCAGACCTTCAGGCTAGGGGTGGCTTGAGTCTTGAGGATGTTCCGTGAAACCAGGCCACTCGGCACCTCTGTATGCAAATTAACCCTCCATCTTTGTCAGGTTAATTTGCATACTCACTCCTGGTTGGCTGGTGAACATATGGTCAATTTACATGTTTCCCTTCTATTATATAGGATAGGTGATTAAAATATTTGTTCATTAGAAACATATGAATTGTGGGAGTAGAAATATACCAAGTAGATCTAAATATTTGCAATATCTGAATAGAGTCCTATAAATAAATAGGTTTTGAATGGTAAGTGGTCAGAGATGGAAGGGCTTAATAGCTAAGCTTAAATTTGGAACTTGAATGGCACCAGTAATTAATACATTTGAATGAGTAATGGTACTTAGGACGGATTATATTATTGTGTTGTATTATTATTAGAAAAATCCATTTGGTGCACCCCTCTAGTAGTTTAGGTGAGATGTGGTCAATTCTGGACTAAAGCACAAACAATAGAAATGGAAAACAAGTAGATTGACAGGACTGGTTATTCACTATTTGTAGAAAAAGGGGAAAAATCAGAAATAATCTGAATTCTGAACCTGAGGAGCTAGGAGCTGGATGATGGCATCACTGATGCAAAAAACATTTTTGACAAGAGGATCCACTGTGGGGGAAAAGATGATGTTGAATTTGAATTTTATCATATTGCGTTTATAACAATATAAAACTTGAATATGGAAGCATCAAACTGAATATGAAGAGAGCAGTCAAGACTGCAGATATTGAATTAGATTTTATCAGAATAGTTGACAACTTTCAAAGAGAATGTAACCAGCCCTGGCCTATGTGTCTCAGTTGGTTGAACATCGTCCTGTGCACGTAAGGGTCGAAGGATCCATTCCTGATTATGGCACATGCCAAGGTTTTGGGCTGGATCCCCAGCTGGGGATATGTGGAAGGCGGCTGGTTTAACTACCATCTGTCTCTCTTTTTCTCCTCCCTCTTCCTCTCTCAAATCATTTTTTTTTAAAGGGAGAGCGTAAGCAAAGATAGGGCAAAATTTAAGACTGAATTTGAAGAAAATGGTGGGCCGTGCTGAATGTTCCAAGGATGAAGAGAACAATTCTATGAAAGGCTTTGGTGTTTAGTGATTTGGTGTCATCTTCTCATGCTGTAAAATTTTTTTTATATATTTTTAAAAATAAGTTTTTATTGACTTTTTTAGAGAGGAAGGGAGAAATGATAGAAACATCCATGAGAGAGAAGTATCAACATCTATTGGCTGCCTCCTGCATGTACCCACCTGAGAATTGATCCTGTGACCCAGGCATGCGCCCTGGCTAGGAATCGAACCCTCTTGGTTCACACATTGATGTTAACTGCTTGAGTCACACCAGCTGGGTTCATGCTGTGCAATTTTTAATAACTTTGATCTCTCATCAAAACTGTCAATAAAATAGGCCCTAATATTACTCAACAAAAGTCTTGAAAGAAATATATAGCATCTTTTTAAATACTTATTTTTAAAAAAATTGCTGGAAATATAAGGAAAATCCAGCGATAAAACCAACAATTTTATTAAATTTTCATGAATGAAATTACTGAAGAAAAACTAGAAAGTGTTTTTTTAAACTTATATGCAACTTGCTAGTGAAGACTGTTTTTCACTGTTATGTTTAAAAGATAATACATGTATTTTAAAAATCTCATAACTTATAAAATCAGAAATCTGATACTTATAATAAATTTCCAGAGACAAATTTTACATTAGCATATCCAAATATAATGAAAAGGAAATAATCATCACTGATATTGAATGTCCTCTATATTGCAGGTAATAGTTTGACTTATTTATGAAACTATTTACTTAATTCTTACCATAAGTGGGAATAATTGTTTACCAGAAAGGGGAAGCAATTTTCATAGGATTCTACTGCTAGCCAGTGACAGAGAAAGGATTCTAATAAGGACTATTTTATTCCATATTGCTAGGTTTTTTTTTTTTTTGGTACTTTTCCTATGAAAAATTAACTGGCAGTTTATTTAATCTATATCAAATAAAATAAAAACTAACATTGGCAGTACCAAAGTGAAAATTACTCATAGTCATACATAACAATTATACACATGTGTTAATATATTTAATTTAAAATTTGTGTCTAAATATTGATCATTGTTGGGTATTTTGAAAGGGAAGATAAGTTCTGCAAAGAAATTACTTTGATCATAGTATAGCAGCATATATAACTTTTTATTTGAGATTCTAATATTTTCTTAATATTTCTTGTTAACACAGTGTCCCCTAATATTCTTTTTAACCATCCATCTATTCCACTGTTGGCTTACTTATTTAAAAGTTATTGACACAGAATCTCAAGAAAGACCATTACTGAAGAGACAGGTAGGAGAGGAGTAGCTGGCCAAGTAATGTGAGATAGACTGAACTGGAAAGTAGGAGGAAAACAAGGAATTGTTCTGATTCAAGTCAAGGTGAGAGAACATTGGGGGAGAGAGAGGAAGGAGAAAAGGAATGAAGGAAAATAAATTGGGTAAAAATTGCCAGGAGGTCAAGGATATAATTTATAATAGAGTGATGAGTTACATTACATTCAATAACTATACTCAACTGACATATTTTACCATATTGTTTGAGAGCAGCTATTAATCTTTGTGTATGTGTGTTTCTACTTTAAAAAAAAATATACTTTTCATTGATTTCAGAGAGAAAGGGAGAGGAAGAGGGAGAGAGAGCTAGAAATGCCAACGATAACAAATCATTGATTGGCTGCCTCCTGCAAGCCCCACACTGGAGATGGAGCCCACAACCTCAGCACATGCTGTGACCTCCTAGTTCATAGGTCAACACTCAACCATTGAGCCATGCCAAGCAGGCTATGTATACTTTTCATAAATAATCTTTGAGTCAAAGTCCGGGTTCCATAGGGAATGTTGAAGGACTAAAACTCAGCTTCTCTTTATAGAGATTGTATTTAAGAAACCATCAAATGTGCTATTTTTAAAAAATCTGAATGTGGGTAACAGTTGTGTCCATTTAATCTTGGTGTGCGCTTTTTAAAACTAGATTTTAAATTTCAACAAGTTAGGCCAAAAGCTTCACTGTGACCGAAGAAGACTTTGTCATCTCTGCTCAATGTCCTATTTATTGTTCTATCGCAGCAGGAGGCACAATATCAATCCACTTACCCAAATCAACACACCAGCAAGTCATTTCTGATCCATTCCTGTCCTCTTAGCACTCAATCAATGCCAATCAATCATTAAGGCCAGTGTTTATCTGTTAATTACTTCATGAATAACTACCTTCTTCCCCATAAATACATACTACCACTGGTCTAATTCGGCAGTTATTTTATGTTTCCTCAATATTGAGCCCACCAAATAAATCATCTATGCAGTCTCCAAGTAACTGCTCCAAAATGCAAATATGATGCCCTGTTTAAACCATTTCCATGATTTCTTATTTTTAGAACCTAGTATCATCTCCCAAACATGATTATAGGCCTTTTCTTTCCATTGTGTACAGTTAGAAAAAAAAGTGTATGAGAGCAGAATCTCAAGGAAGACCGTTACTGAAGAGACAGGTAGAAGAGGAATAGCTAGCCAAGTAAAGTGAGAGAGACTGAACTGGAAAAATAGGAGGAAAACAAGGAATTGTTCTGATTCAATCAAGATGAGAGAACATTGGGGAAGAGGGAGGAAGGAGAAAAGGAATGAAGGAAAGGACTAAGAAAGGAAAAGAAATTGGGTAAAAATTGCCAAGAGGTCAAGGATATAATTTATAATAGGGTGGTGAGTTACATTACACACTGCACTGAGATAGAAGTGGAGGCAAAGTTAGAAATCATAATCAATAATTTTAAGTAGAGAAGTAGAAAGGCCCACTGCAGTGTGTTAGGAAGACAGAGGAAGAGAAATTAGACATTCCAGTCTTGAAGAAGTCTGGGTGAAAGTTAGAAAGTGCCAGAATTTGCAGGCACAGCGGGTTAAGGGATTTTTGTTTACCTTATTAGTACCTAAGCAATTTCAATGTTAAGGAAAAAGAGCCCATAGAGAGACTGTTTTGAGAAGGGATACAACCCTAAGCACAAATCCAGGGAATTGTTTTAGGATGGAGGAAGGACTTCTATTATAACAGAAGAGATGGCATGTTTGGAAACAGTAACATGTTTGTTTGATGACAGCAGGATATTGGAAAGTTCCTTTGGCTAGTTTCGTGTGTGTGTGTGTGTGTGTGTGTGTGTCTGGCATATGAGGCCACCCACATATGTGTGAAAAGAGTGAGAATATCTAATACACCCCATGATTGACCAACTAAAATAGAGGGCTTGAGTCCACTACAGATTAATAAATGAAAATTACTGTCTTAATTTATGATAGGCGGGAAACCTAAATAGATCACAGAAAATGCTATTACCATATGCCATTTACTTTCCCTCTTAAAAGACATAAGGAATTACATTATAATAAACTGCTATCTCTACATCTATGTCACCTCTGAACCAGTACCAAACTATTTTAATTATTCTAGTTTTATAACGCATTTTCATATCTTGTTGAGCTGGAGACACCTTCCTTAATTATTTTATTCTTTTTAAAGATTTTGATGGGTACTTAGAAGTTTAATATTTTTAGATGAAATCAATATCATTTTTTATGTTTTTTTATCTTGTTTTTTTTTCAATATAATTTTTATTCAAGTTGCTTTAAGTACCTGGCCAAATCTTTTGGTATTTGGATTAGATATGACTTGATACTTAAATTTTGGAAGTATTGGAATATTTTTAATAGCATGTCCTACCTTTTAAAAAGATGTATTTCCCTACTTAATTATGTTTTCTCTTATGGTTCTTAGTAGGATCTAAAGTTTCCATTACATTAGGAACACTATTCATTTTGCCATACAGAATAATCTCCAAATATTTTTATTATGATACTATAAAGTATACCCTTGTAAAGATAACAAAGCTGTGACTCACAATTTGCTCAAAGTCACTAGTCTTGGAAGTGAAGTCTGTATGAATTCATAGTTTGTTCACTTTAGGATATATAAGAGATGCTAATTTAATTTTTTTTCTAAAAATTGCAGTACATAAAGACAAAATGAGCAAATTTTATATAAAAGAAAGCAAGAACACTATTTTAGCTTTTTTCTTATTCTCTTTTTAGAAAATCCCAAACATGGCTGCTGGATTAGTTTATAGCATTTGGCAGTTCTCTTTCAAGCCTCCTGGGATTATGCCAAAGGGACAGGCCCCCATGAGAATTTGGTCTGAATTCTTATCCAAATGAACACCTGCCGTCATTGTTTATTATCAGTTCTGGAGTCAGCGATGCCAGCTCTCTCTTTGTGGTGGAACTCATTCAATACAAGGAAAAGGCATGCCAGTGTTCCTCAGTAGTCTCTCATTTTCCCTCTATTTACTGCACGATCCATGGCCTGAGTATGTTGGAGGTAGAGCTAACGTTAAGTTCATCTTGGCTATTTAATAGTCTGTTTTTAGGAGTTTGCTCAGTTATGGTCCAGTCTACTTAAATGATCTTTTGATACTCTTCTCCTTCCCCACCCCCTACTACACTCCATCCCTGTTTATCTTCCTTTGAAAAGGAAGAGATCTGTTATTGCAAAAATATATGCTTATAAAGCAAATTATACTAAACAATCTACTTTTAAAAGTCTAAGTTCATTCTCTAAATTTGTAGAAACAAATAATTCAAACAGAAGTAAATTCAATGATAGTCTCCCCATGGATAACCAATATTGATCATTCATTCTTGGCACTTGATTCATACTCCTTTTTTGTTTTATTGTTCTGCTGGATGTATCCATTTAATTATGAGGTATTCTACATTGATTTTCGGAACAGATTAGTGTTAAAGTCAGAATAAATGATTTTGAAAAATTTAATTAATGATAATGCTGCATAATATGTCATAAATAGCCAAGCCAAGATTTTTTTTATATATAATTTCATTCTATTGGACCAATAAAAGTCAACTATCTTGATATTCCTGCTTCGTAGCAAACCAGGAAGTTGACTATGTATACATAACAAAATTATATCTTAGAAGGTCAAAAAGTAGAGGGTTATTTTGGTAGCTTTTATTTGTACTCATCCATACCTTTGTATTCTTTTCACTTGAGTGATTAATCAATCACTCAACAACTTTTAGAGGCTGAAGTGTACATAAAACATTACATTTCCGTCCAGCTCTGTCTTGTAGGGAAAAGCAATGCTCTGCCATCTGCGGTGGGCATTGGTCCCTCTCTTGTTGTGCTTCATGCTTTGTTATACATGAATAAGCACATTAGCCTTTTCATTGCATTCATTAGACGTTTAGTTCTTGATTAGTGTTTTCAAAATTCTCTCAAATACATAACTTCTTTATTTCCTTTGTGTTTGGTTTTTCTTTTTTTATCTCCACTGTGAAACAGAATTAACAGTTAATCACAACAATAGCCCCGTTTCTATTCAGATGACTGGTAAATATATTAGTTTCTCATTGAAGTGATTAATCATGTGTAGATGAAGAATGGGAAAATATCGCCTTTGAAAGAAGAGGGACTACTGTTAAAAGTCAGCAAGAATGGTTTGTACTTGAAAAACTTGAATCACAGTAATTTACCAATCTCTCTTACTTAGTGCAATAAAAACTCTTGATTTTAAAAAATTAAAAAAATATAAAGGAACTCGAATGGATTTCTTAAAAGGAAAAAAAAATCTACTTATTAGAATTTAGAATTCATGAAGTTGGGGTTTTAGACCCTAGTTACACTTGTCACCAATTCTCCAAAAAGAAATTTTTCTATTTTTTTTTGTGCAAGATAAGATAAGATATATATGTCAGAAAATTTCTTGTGGAACAAACAACTAATAATGGCACATCCAAAACACTCTTAGCACATTTTGAATTCATGTAATATACTTACATTGACCAGACAGGCATCCTCATACTATCTCTTTACCATAATTATTTTCAAAGATCTAAGAGCTTTTCTACTTCATCATTTCTCCATTTAGGCCATCCTTCTGGCTCTGGAATAACAATATTTTTAATGAATTTTTAACATTTAGGTCCATATGCTCTATCTAAAACATACTTTGAGCATGAGACCAAAGCCAGTTATTAAAGGGGATATAAAAATGAAATAAAAATCAATCCCTAGAAGCAAATATGACAAGTGACCAATGGTGCAATGGTGACATAAATCAGTCTTGCTCAAAAATGTGAATTATATATTTTTGCCTAATTTCATATCTGCTTGGCAATGATATTGTTAAAGAAGGAGTTAATTTAAAAATATTACTCATGCCCTAGTTCTAGCCAGATTGGCTCAATGGATAGAGCATTGACCCACAGACTGAAGAGTCCTAGGTTCGATTCCAGTCAAGGGCCGGGTGCATGTGGGAGGCAACCAAACCATGTTGTTGATGTTTCTCTTCTCTCTGTGTCTCTCCCCCTCACTTCCACTCTCTCTAAAAATCAATGGAAAAAATCCTCTGGTGAAAATTAACAAACAAATTCAAAATAAAATATTATTCATTAACTTTTTTATCTTTATTTCCATAAGAGAATAGGATCCTAAAATGTCTTGCTTTTCTTTTCTGTTTCTCTCCTCAGGATGCCTCCATTGCACACAGATTCCACATCATGAGAGAAAAACACCCAGAGAAATTCAACAGTAGGTAAGATACAAATGATAAAAGTATAGTTTTGATTGTTGTTAATAAATTATGTCTTAAAATGGTTTACCATAGGCTATAAAATATTTCACATATGATAATTGTGTAAGGCTTGGTGTGTAAGCATAAAGACAAATGTGTAAATGAAATCACACTTTCTCCTTAGATTTTAATGTGGTTATAATAGAAAATGTACCATGTTCATCTATAGTCCATTGTCACGTGCTGGAAAGATTTTGAGTATAAGGTGAAAATAATATTTTATTAAGATATACTGAATTCTTTACATCGCTAATAGGAAGATGTGATTCTCCCAAATTCTAAAGGAAAAACATGGGTCTCTGATTTGATGATGCTGAGTGACTGCATATTACATAAATATGATGATGGGATTCTAATCCTTACAATTATGTGTCCAATATTGGTCTCAATTAAGAGAAAAGTGAACCAGAGAAATATCAATGCTAGTGAAATACTTTATTCTTTTTTAAATCTTTATTGTTGAAATTATGTCCTCAATTTCCCCCCATTGACCCTTTCTAGCCCACGCCCCCCTGCAACCCAGGCCTTTAAAAACTTTTCCATGAAGGAGAAAAGCTTTGATGACCAAAATTAGTCTTGCCAATATATAAAACGTAGACATTGACACTTTTTCTGATATTCAAGGACATAGGGAAAGCTTTGGTTTTGCAACCTTCCATTTCTAGAAGGAAATATGGCAATCTCTACTGTCCCAGAAAAATGGGGCAGAAGAAGAGAATTGCCTTTTGCTTCAGTTATATCCATTCCTACTGTTCATTTCATGACGTTACAAATTCATAATCGGAATCGCATATATTAATGTTCAGAACCAAGGTCTCTCTGGTCTTTGTATTTGGTTCGATTGATACTGTGTCATAAATTTTAGAGACCAATTATTAAAGAACTGCCTCTGAAAATCCTTATATTTATTTTAATAATATCACCAGTAATTTTCTTACATGTAGGTTCATAAAAATATTGTTAAAAGGTCAGAATTAATTTAGATGTTTTTAACTCTAGACTTTAGCGTACTATTGTATATGAAAACAATCATAGTAATTAGTTTGACGATTAGTGAGTTCCTTTCTGATTTTTTATTAAATTTACCTATTTAAATGTTTTAGCAAAAAATATAGAAACTTATTTCTGCACTGGCTGCTGGAGCTCAGTTGGTTATATACTAAAATTTGCGGGTACTATTTATGGTCAGGGCACATGCCTAGGTTTGGGCTTTAATTCATGCTTAGGCTGTGCCGGGGAAGGCAACCAATGGATGTTTCTCTCTCTCACTCTCTCTCTTTCTCTTTCTCTCTCTCTCTTTCTCCCCCCCCCCCTCTCTCTCTCTCTCAAATCAATAAAAGCATGTCCTCAGGTGTGGATTTTTTTAAAAAAGCAACAACTTATTTCTAATAGCTATTTTATGTTTTGCCTTGAGTTCTTTCTTACACAACAAAACATAAATCATGGAGTTACAGTTTGTTTTTTCTCTCCTAGCTCAGATAGCTATAAATTTTGTTTCTAAGAAAACGTAAGAAGTGCATATATATGCATTTTTACATAATGTCTTTAGAAGGATTAATAGACAATGTTTAAAGTACATAGTTGGGTGGAGATTGATAATTTATTCTATGTTTTTGTGTACTGTTTAAATGTATGCCATGCATATTGTAAATTTAAGTAGGAAATGATCTAATCACACATTTCCACCTATAAGATTCACTTCTAGAACATTTTTATTTTATAAGATTTAATTTTATTTCATAAAATAGATGAAAATATAAGTAGACTTTAGTATTTTATAATAAACCTTGAATGTCCTCAAAATGAACTTATTTATCAGTGTACATTAAACCATATGATCGAATCCACTTGCCTATGCTTATCCAATGCCATCCTATAAAGTGAACTTGTGTCACTATTCATACATTAAAATAGGTTTCGAGCTAAATAAGTGCTGTTTGGAAAAGCAGCATGCAGTGCACATCTTCAGGATTTTCACAATTTAATAGCCCATTAATAGCTTTAAAGAATACACATGGGAATAAAAGTTTAATGATGTTTAAAGCATTTTTGCATACAACTTATTCAGCAGAGCTAGAGACAAAAACCCAGAGATATATGGGGAGGGGGAATTGAGAAGGTAGAATTAAAAGTATAGAGAGGTGTATCAATATATTTATGTGATACCTAAAAATTTGACAGCAAATATATAAGAATGCCAATATTTGTGTTCTTCCCTCATCTCAGAGGCTAATGAATTTTGTTTCCTATAGTAATTATCATTCTTCTTAATGATAATATATTATTCTCATATATCTATTTAATTTTTGATTGTCAATTGCAATACTACTCTATGACATTTCTCACTGCCCAATATGTGGTTAGATGTCATTTCCAACCATATATTTGTACACTTTGATGTGCTTATAAAATGTTAAAACTATATCTTATTGCAACTTACTTGTAAATTTGACATATAGGCACAGCTTGCTTATATAATTTAAAGGGAATATGTCTTTTGGAACACTAATAACATAGAAAATGATTTCTAGCTTGAGGTAGGTAATGTGTCCAATGTGTGTTCAAAGAATGCCAGGTATATAGTAGGTGCTCAATGTACTATTGGCTATCAATATTTTAAAGTTACATATATTACCAAGTTAGGCATATGCATTTTGATCTATACTTTTGTAGCTTGTCTTCATTTAGAATAAGAAGCATTAGGTAATTCCTAAACTGCAATGCAGTATATTTTGGCTATGGAAATTTCCTAAATTTCTACAATGAAGGCATGCCAGATATAGTACAGAGCAGTTTCTTTCTTACAAGGACAGTCTTTCAGATTTCTACATTGAGACAGGTTCAGTCATAGCACTCTTTTATATTTTCAGGAATTTGCAAATGGACCTTTTTAAGTACTCCTAATAATGGTGTTTCAGATCAGATCTCTTGTTACAATAAATCATATGCCATTAATATTATCCTCTAGCATGCTCACCTTGAAATTCATTTATATTTCAAAGAACATGATGTTTCTAACATTATCTTAAGGAAATTAATTACCAAAATATATAGTTCTGCTCTCTATGCTTCTTATGACAGAAATGGAAAGAACTGGGAAAGATAATGATTTTTCCGGTACTTAAGAGAGTGCTGGTAGAGAGGTTTATATCATATTCTTTTAAAAATTTCTATGTAAATCTATGGTATTGTTAAAAGGAAGTATGTTGTGTAACTTCCTAAACTTCAATCAAACTGAATTTAAATAAATATTTACATTCTCTTAGACTCAAAAACAAAACAATAATTAAAGAATCTATGCATCTATTTAAAGCCATTTAGTACATAATATTGGTATTTAAATTTTTATAGAATTTGATTATTACTATGTACCATTATATTTACATTATTATAATTCACATACATTATATCTCTCCTGTTTCTATTTAGGTAGAGCAATTTAATTCCTGCTTTTGATAAATATTGATATTAAGAATTATGTACCCATTAAAATATGTATCCATTAAAATGCTAAGTATAAAGGCTTATAATATTTTGAGGGAAATGCAAAACTTTTATTTCATAAGTAAAACATGCCACCTTGACAAAGACTGACAAGTAACACACAAAATGGAATAAGCTATAGAAAAATTATTGGTGGTCTAACAGAAAGTTTTAATATTGTAGTCATAGCTTATTTTCAAGGAACCAGTTCAAATTCTCTTTTAATTGAAATTATTTGTGTGACATTGGTTACTAGGATCATATAGGTTTCAGGGGTGCACTTCTATGTTACAGGATCTGCATATTGCACTGTGTGCCCTCCACCCAAGTCAAGTCATCATCTGTCACCATATATTAGGCTCCCTTCACCCATCGCTCTACCCCCTTCCCTCTGGCAGCCACCATACTGCTGTTCGTGTTCATGAGTTTCAATGTTATATCCCACATATGAGTGAAATCATATGGTTCTCAGCTTTATCTGACTGACTTATTGCACTTAGCATGATATTCTCAAGGTCCATCCATATTGTCACAAATGGTAGTATTTCATCCTTTCTTATACCTGAGTAGTATTCCACTGTGTGTGTACCACTTCTTTATTCAGTCCTCTCTCAGATTCTTAATAACATTTGCCAGTAAACTCTGATAGCCTGCAATACTCCACAAAGGCGCTATTTCATTAATTCCACAATGTTTATTTTAACATATATGGTCTCTAACTCCCTGAATGAGACAAGATTCGTTTTCTTAGTCCCACTGCCACCCACCCCCACCCTAGTTCAGAGGGATGTACTTCTCTTCTGCATAATTTCTGCTTTTTATTAAGAAGTACAGAACTAGCCCTGGCTGGTTTGGCTCAGTAGATAAGAGTGTTGGCCTGCGGACTCAGTGGTTCTGGGTTCAGTTCCAGTAAAGGGCTCATGCCTGGTTGCAGGCTCAGTCCCCAGAAGAGGGCGTACAGGAGGCAGCAGATCAATGATTCCTTCTCATCATTTATTTTTATTTCTAGCTCTTCCTTTCTCTTCTCTAAAATCAATAAAAATATATATTTTAAAAAAGTAAGTACACAACTAAAAACTGAAATATGTGTGTGAATTTAAGTAAGGCAATGCAACTCAATCAACAGTGGTTTGCTATCAGATATGCCAGAGGGTGTTGCCTCCCAAATGTGTGAAGAGAAGACATAAAACTGACTAATATAGTAGACCGATCATTTGATAGTATTATATTAATAAGCCCTGATTTTTAAAAGAACTAATATTTGCCAAATTACCCAAGGAATTAATAGCATACATGAATTTAGAAAGCATGATACGGTTTAAAATTGTACTGATTCTGTGAATGATTCTTGATTTTCTGACAATAGCCATGTGAGATCATGGAACATATCAATATATATTTACTAAGTTTACCTCCTAAATTATTTATTATTGAGTGATTTATTTGTCTTCTAATCAAAGTCCTAAAGTTTGGGTAAAATATTGATTATCTGCTATTCATTTGGTTGACTATTCTATAGACATTTAATAAGAGCCCCTTTTATATAATGGGCACCTAGGTAGAATAAAATCTTTGGAAACCTAAGGCCTATGAAGAAAATTAATTTAAGCTGAAATAGTAATAGGTTCTGTAGAAAAATATAAGCTAGAAGAAAAGTCTATGTTGCAGCAGAACATAGTAAAGGACATTTTCTGGGCTCCCAAGTTAAGATGACCACTGAGCTCTTAAAGCTGTATGCTAAAGTAGGGGTTGTTTATCTATTCTCTGAGATAGCCTAAGATGAAACTTTTATTTCTAGTTTCTGTTCACAAGATACTTATATTTTATTGGTATCATTCTATTTCTATGCAAATCTCCTCAATATTATTTTCCTCCTTGCTTTTGCCTTTCTATTCCTAGGATTTGTGTTTTTGCTTTACATGAATTTGCCTGCGTTTTATGCAAAGACTTTATAACACAGGTACACACACACACACGCGCGCACACACTCACTTCCTAGGATGGCAAATTAAGAAACACGATTTATGAGGTAACGTTAGTTAATTCAGAGATTTCCACAGAATCACAACCGAAGAATCCAAGATAGAATATTTTACCCTGGGGAAGAGTAAGAAACTCATAACAAAACAGTTTAAGGGGAAAAAAAGAAAACTGTTACTTTTTACTACCGATTCTATGCCTACATGAAGACTTTCAGGAAATATTTGAAATCCAATACATATGTATAATATATATTATGCTCATATAAATTCATATAATTTTAACTAATTCATATGAAGAATCAATTTTTAAGGGAAAACCAGAGATACACTTAGCCAGCAGTAAGAACTACTGTTTCTAAAAGCCCTCTCCCTAATTTACCAAGCATTTTCTCTTAACATTGAAGCTCTTGTTTCCTTTGTGTTCAAGCCTCTCCCTTGAGCAGCATTAGTCTCTCTCACTATAACAAGAACCAGTTGTGTTCTGGGGACTGAAGGGATCCACTAAACTAATTAGACAATGGACAGCTGACTTTGGGGAATGAGTCTGTGACATTGATCAATGTCAATGACAAACAGTTTTTCCCCTTTGATGTTCTGAGCTAATCTATAGGCCAGAATTTGGAATTGATTAGCTCTGGGTTATATTTTTTAGGATAAAGTTAGTGCCAGATAAGGTAGTTAATTTGATATGAAGTTTAAATGCCCAATTTATCATAGCCAGATGCTTTAGACTTCACACTGTCAGTAATATAACAAACGTGTTTTTTTGTTCTTCCAGAATAAAATCAATTGATTCTTGGTAGAAATTATCCCTGGGAATAATTTTGAGGACCCTGTTAATACCTCTTCTTTATAGGACAGATCAAGTACCAATTTAGTCTATCTTGAATTTTTTTCCAAAGGGGTTAATCACATCATTATAAGGTAATTTTACCTGGAAGTAATCCCCCTGGCATGGCTAATGGGAACTAATTAGATGCTCTCCATTGTTTCTTGCTCCACCCAAGCATTAGTTGCTAATGCCTTTTAGAATACATGTTCTCATAAGGCTATGTTGAGCATTCTTTTCTTACTGAATGTGAGTAATTCTAAAATATTAACCTTGAATGGCTGACTTGCTTTTATTTTTTTATTTCTTTGGGGAGAAAAAAATGGTATTCTCTCATTGGTAACCTTTTTAATATTGTATTTTATGTTTTATGTTTCATCATGTGCAGTGTTTTCACAATGTAGAAAATTTGACTTAAGCAACCCTCATCCTCTCTCCCTCTCTCTCTCATATATATATATATATATATATATATATATATATATATATATATATACCAGCTCTAAAATATGAAGAAAACATTTCCTTATTAGAAAAGGATTCTGAGAAAAGTTAGAAATTACAAAAATCTTGATTTATGTGAAATTTTTATTCTAATTTCTCAGAAATCTTCCATTGCCACTTAAGGCTTAGATAAATAAATAAGTAAATAAATAAATGCCAAAAATGCTATAACTTTATAGCTTTTAAAAATATATTTTATTGATTTTTTTTACAGAAAGGAAGGGAGAGGGATAGAGAGTTAGAAACATCTATGAGAGAGAAACATCTATCAGCTGCCTCCTGCAAACCCCCTCCTGAGGTACATGCCCTTGACCAGAATTGAACTTGGGACCCTTCGGTCCACTGGCCAAAGCTCTATCCACTGAGCCAAATTGGTTGGGGCACTTTATGGCCTTTTTAAAAGATGTTATTTGGCAAGCACTTATAAAACATCAAAATTTGTTAAGATTTGCCAAGATATCCCAGTTATAAACTTTTAGCCAACCAAAGGATAAGGGTTCAAGTTTCTCCCCTTTCCAGTAACATTGTTCCCATGTTGTCTACGACCTCATTAACAGTGTCCTCCTGTCCCTTCAGTTCCAAAGCAAATGTCACATATTTTCTAGTTTTTGGTATAACAGCACTCCATTCCACATATCAAAATCTCTTCTGTATGCTATTGCTACACAGCAAACTACTTGAAAGTGTTGCAGTATAAATCAGCCATCTGTATAATAAAAGCCTAAGCGACCTTATGCAGAAACAACCAGAATGATCGGTCGCTATGATGTGGTCAGTGCGCTCCCACAGGGAGAGCTCCGCTCAGCCAGAAGCTGGGCTCACAGCTGGCGAGCACAGTGGTGATGGCGGAAGCCTCTCCTGCCTCCCCAGTAGCGCTAAGGAGCAGTGAGCAGGCAGGCAATGAGGAGCGAAGGATCCAGGATTAGAAGAGGGTGCAGACTGGGCTGAAGGACCTCCATCAGTGCATGCATTTTGTACACCAGCCTCTAGTTTAATTATGTGCATAGTTTCTGTGGGCCTGTGATTCAAACAGAGCAAAGCAGGATGGCTATTTGCTGCTTTCTCATGTCTGGGCCTTCAACTGGGAAGACTCAATGGTGGGGAGAGGTTTGACAGCTAAGGGGTAGACTCAGCTGGAGGCATGGTTACTCTCATGCCTGCTGTCTGAAGCTGGTTGTTGGTTGAGACCTTACTTAGAACACTGTATTGGTCAAGATTTGTTAGAGAAACTGAACCAGTTAGGTTCACATTGGGAAGGGTAATCTACTGAGTCCACCAAGTCAAATGCTGATATCATCCAAAAACACGCTCAAAGACATAATGTTAATCTGGGCACCCTGTAGTTATTCTGGTTGACACATAAAACCTTCACAAGCAAGTACACGCAATTTCTCCACTTGGCCTGGGCTTTATACTGTGGTGGCCTAGGATTACCAGACTTCTGACGTGATGGCTGAGTCCTCCAAACGAGAGTACCCCAAGAAAACAAAAACTATTTGGCTTTTTCTTAGTTTTGGCAGTGCCTGGTTGCATGTTCACTGTGCTTTTTGTGATTGAAGTGCTCAGAAGCTCTCTCCGATTCAAATGGACAGAGACGCCACTTTTCAAAGGGAGGATTTTCAACAGGAGTTTCAACAATGAATAATACCAAGTTTAAAGGGAATGATATCACCACATAGAATTATAAGAATGGCTACTATATACTTAGGAACCACTCTTCCAAGCCATTAAGTTGTTTTTATCACACGATGTGTGTGTTTATTTTACACCTTCAAAGAAGTACGTCTACTGTGTAACTATTGCTGTTTTCATTCTACAGAGATGAATACCATCCACCTATCATTTCATAGTAGCCGAACCAAAGCTCATTCTTTTAAGTCACATGTGTGTGTGTGTGTAGTCAGAAATAAACCATGCCTTTGAAATATCTCCTTGTTTCTCTATGTTCTGCCCCTCTATTTTTATTCACAATCTTTTAATTTTTTTTAATTTAAGCATAGTTGGCATATGATAATAGTTAAATTAATTTCAGGTGTATAATACAGTGATTTGACATTTTTATGCCTTATAATATGTTCTAACCCAATTAATCATCAGTCATGCTTACAATGTCCTCATATTATAAGAATACTCAGCATTTATTAAGTAAAGAATCAAATATTTATATATTTTTATTAATTTTACTAAAGTTAAAAAAAAACAACCTCTGGCAACTTTAACACAAATGCCCTTAACATTATTTCATATTTTCATTCCATTATTTTTTAATGTGTGACACAATAAATAGTTATTACACGTCTCTCATAATACGAAAGTGCTTGGAAAAGAAGTAAAGTTAATAATTAAGTATCCTCCCTGCCCTTGAAACGCCTGCAGGTGAGTGGGAAAGACAAACCAAAATTAAATGTGGTAAAGTCTATCAGTGAAGTTAAGTGCAAAATGGAGTGCAAAGTGCTGCCAGGAGGATGTGTCTATATTTGACTGAGTTAAGAAGGAGAGAAGACATCCCTCCAAAGGTATTCTTCTCATACCCGTGTCTACTCCTCACAGCATCCCCCAAAGACATTCTTATACTCATGTCCACGGCTCACAGCAGCATCCCTCTAAGATATTCTTAAACTCATGTCCACTGCTCACTGCATCATCCTCCAAAGATATTCTTATACCCCTGTCCACTGCTCACAGCGTTGGTCCTCCAATTATGTTCTTCTCATACCCCTGTCCACTGCTCACTGCATCATCCCCCCAAAATATTCTTCTACCTATGTCCAATGTTCATATTTACTAGCCAGAAAATATTTTTATTGTTGAGGGTAGAAGGCCAGTTTGAGACCATGCCAGCCGCTCAGAGTTTGTGGCTTATTTGGGAAAAGATAGATGCAAATACACAGTTCTGAGAGATGGATGCAGGGGTCAAAGCATCATACATCCGAATGAAAATGAGAAAATAATTCTTCTGTGGAGGTGATGGAGTAGCAGTGTTTGCAACTGTGTATATTTGCTTATACGAACGCTTTGCAGAAAACGTATTTGGACATGGTTCTATTTGAATAGGGGTTTTCATATCGTGAGCTGGGGGTAAAGTAACATAAAACTTATTGTCCTGTGATGGGAGGATTAAAAAGTTCCAGATAGACAGACAGATAGATAGAAGTTTGAAATGTAAGATTTAAGGGGATTGGTTCATTTTACTCAGATCCCAAAGAACTTGGTAGTCCTATTGGAAACTTACTTAAATTATTTTTATTTATTTAAGCTATTTTATCAGAAACATTTATTTATAATTTAGGAATAACATTAAAGTGTTTAGTTTTTAGGATAAGCAAATTAAAAGTATAACTTTATCATTATTCTCACAGAAAATCTCATGTTGTTGCATGCCTGGAATTCAGTTTAAAATACATATTCTTATATAAAAAAAGAAAGAAGCCAAGGCATGCATCCTTCTAACCAAAGCTTAAAAAAGTTCTTAAGTACTGTACTTAAAACAAAAAAAGAAAGAAAATAAGAATGTGGCCAGCAGAGGGCGCTGGCCCTCATTCACTTAGTTATTGCAGCAAAACCTTATGAACAAGAAACAGTCATTTCTTAATAAGCTCACTGGCAAAGTAATATTTTTGCTAAGTGCTGTGTTAAAGCCAAACTTATATATTTATACCAGTAGTCTGTCCTTCTCTTGTGGAAGCATGCATCTCTTTTAGTGAAGTATAATTTGAGTTGTATTTAAATGCCAGCCGGCAGACTTGAGAATCTGTTATAAAATATCAAAATCTGTCAATCTGTAGTAGAGGTCAAAGGCCAACTGTGTACCTTAGTCCTGTTAATTTGATCATATTTAATGAACAGGACCAGTTTTAAACTGATGATCAAGGGACTTTACTTCAGTCAAACTAAATGTCAAAGTGTTGATACTCTTGATTAATTATAGCATTACTAACTAAATAAATGCCAAAATTTCTTAAACAATTTTCTAATTGGAACTGAGGGCATTCCAAAAAGAAATTCTTATTTTAAAAAAACATTAGAAAATTAAATTTAAGAACAGCATTATTTCAATTTAATACATAGATTATTTTATTTGTGAGAGTTTTTTTCCCACATACCTCTTTGGTTTATAAATATTGAATAATATGGCAAAAATATACTTTTACATGCAAGTAATACCATGTTTCTTTTAACAGCAGTCTAGCAAATTTTATATTTTACAATATTTTTATAATTTTTCTTGTATTC
This sequence comes from Lasiurus borealis, assembly GCA_004026805.1. NCBI lineage: Eukaryota > Metazoa > Chordata > Mammalia > Chiroptera > Vespertilionidae > Lasiurus > Lasiurus borealis. Next base: position 28,433 of record PVJN01020469.1, read on the forward strand.
TTCTGTAGATAAGCAAATAAGGAAAACCTTGATTTTTAAAGCACATTTAAACTCCTCAATGTTTAGAACTTATTGGCAACTGCATATTTTAGGTATTTTTTTAAATAATACAATCTCTTTTACATATACTCTTTACTAGTATACCAGGATTTCTTGTTACTATAACATACAACATACTTTTTTTAAAGCTTGTGTACAATGAAATAGATGATATATCTGTGCAGTGTCTGAAATCTGTTCACATTTAAAAGATGATCTGAAACATATTTATTTCTTATGTTTTAAAGAGAAGTTAATGCTGCCCTTCCTACTTTATGATCCATCACAGTGGAAGTGTAGTAAACTGCTTAAAAACCTGTGGGAAGTTCATTTTAAAGGGTTATAATGTGAGAGAGACACATCTCTTTTCTTCATTCTGTGAAGTTTATAACAATCTTGTTTGCCAAGATGATTATTTAACAAACCACCCCACTGATGGAATACATTAATTTTGCCTCTAAAATTGCCCCTTGTTGTCCATAGAAGGTGATAATTAGGTTTCAGATTAGAACAAAATAATTATGTCACTTAAGTAGATACTTAAAATAAATGTAATCCCTTATATAAAACTGGAACAATTAAAAGTTATAAAATATTTTTCTCTGTGAACTTTTAGGCAAATAGAGCTAATATATGATGTTAATTTTTTGCTAGCAGGCCTCTCTGGAAAGTTACCAATTGGAAAAATAATATGAGAAGTGATTAACTTTTCAAGTAAAGCAATGGTATTAGGCTTTGTAGAACATCTACTTAATAAAATAGAACTCATTCATATCCTGATTTAATTTTTCCTCTGTACAATTTAATCTTTGAAAAGTCACATAGAATCATTTTGTGCATGTATATTAATGCTCTCAATTTCGAATGTTGTGGAGAGCTCAAATTATTAGATACTACAAGTGATTATATTTCAATTTTAGCATTATATGACACAGAAATTAACTAGATAGTACATCTTAAGTGCTTAAATACTATATAATGCTTGAATTTTCAACAGTGAAAACGCAATTTATTAAAACAAGACACTAAGAGATTAAAAAAAAAAACACAAAAAAAATCTTTCCCTGCCTTGGAGTTGGTGGTAGCACGTTGTCTTAAAGTTCTAGAGCCCAATACTCTCTAGCTTTAAATAACCAGAGGTAATTTCCTCTTCTCAAAGTTTGCAGACTATTAAACACTTCCCTGAATCTATTTCCTGAACCAAGTTGGAGAGTGTTCAGTGCACATTCATTTAAAATACCTTTATGTTCGGACTCAATTACTTTTAATAGAGTGGAGAATGTTTGGTGTAGCTTTGACTGCACAGCATGAAAGGGTGGGTTTTAGTTAGAAAACATAAAATTCGTTCCTGTGGATAGGTAATCTCTAGAGAAATACAGAAACCAGAAAACCTTATTGAAGACCATTAAATGTGCTGCGAATGTCATGTACTTTTTTTGCACATGTTAAACACAGAGTTATGGCATAAATGAGGTAATGGTAGGACATGGGCAAAATTAAAAAAAAAAGATTTTTGTTGATAATATGCAAAAATGCTACATCAGTTTTTATTCACTCTGCAGTTATTTCTTTGAGAGCCTTTGTACAAAACAATTTTGACAAATGTTCATAATTTCATACCAGTAAAATGCATTTTAATGTCATTCAGAATGTTCCACTTAAACAAGTAATAAAACTCACATTAACGTTATTTTTGTGGTTTTTAAGTTCACTGTCAGATGATGCAAGCAATTTTTCCCGGTCCTTATTAAGAAACTAAATGTCTGGTGCACAAAATTTATGTACTGGAGGGGGGCATACTTCAGCCTGGCCTGTGCTTTCTTGGAGTCTAAGACCCCAAGGGGGATGTCTGCCTGCCTGCTTAGGCCTGATTCCCCTGGGGATTGGACCTAAGCCGGCATGTAGACATCCCTCTTGCAGTTTGGGGCCCTTGTAGTCCGGGACTCCTTGCTCCTTACCGCCTGTCTGCAGAAGAGGGAGGAGAGGCTCCCGCCACCACCACTGTGCTCCTCAGCCAGGAGCCTGGCTTCTGGCCAAGGGCCACTCCTCCTGTGGAAGCACCCTGCCCACCAGGAGGTTAGCTCCTGCATTGAGCATCTGCCCCTTAGTGGTCAATTCACATCATAGCGACCATTCGTTCTGCCATTTGGTCTATTTGCATATTAGGGTTTTAATATATAGGATTTTGAAAATTCTAAGTAGAATTTATATTTTTAAATTATTGCTCCGTGTTTAGAGTATCTGCCTGAGCACTGAAAGGTCATGGGTTCCATTCCCATTCAAGGTCAGGTACCTGGATTGCAGATTAGATCTTTGGCCCCAATCAGGCCATGTGTGGGAAGCAACCAATGTATGTATCTCTCACATTGATGTTTCTCTCTCTCTCTGTCACTCTCTCCCTCCCTTTTCCTCTCTCAGCTCTACTTTCTAAAAAAATCAATGCAAAAATATCCTCAGGTGAGGATTAGCAACCACAAAATACAGTGATGATTGGAAATTTGGACCTGATATTGAGGTCTGTAGATAACCCAGGCATGAGAAATGTCATACAAAATGAAGAAACCTTCCTTTCTGTCTATGACATAATTCTAATTCTGCTTCTGCTTTCTACCAGCTCTGAAATCTGGGGTAAATTATTTAGAATTTAGGATTCTTTATGGCATTAACTGTGACAACAGACTAGCAAGTCCTAATTCTCAGGATTGTTATCTGGTTGAGTTCAATTGAATGATGCACATAATGTAGCTAACGTAATACCATTTCATTCCCTGTATTCCCATCAGAATTTACTATCATCTGACTCACCTGCATGAGGAATATTGATGTCATAATGTGGGGATCCAATAATTCTATGGAATTTAGGAAGGCAGGTCAAAAATATTAAGTGATTGTGGAAAGTGGAAAATGCACTTGGAAGTTTTTGAAAAATTTACTATTTAAGAGGCGCTATGCATCTAATAACTACATATGTAATGGGAAAGTTCTGTTATAGAGTAAAAAGAGCATAGACTTTGGATCAAAAAGCCATATTATAGCCTGGTGGTGTTGCTTAGTGGTTAAGCATTGACTAATGAACCAGAAGTTCATGGTTTGATTCCACGTCAGGGCATATGCCTGGGTTGTGGGCTTGATCCCCAGTCTGGGGTGTACAGGAGATAACCAATCAATGATTCTCTCTCATCATTGATGTTTCAATCTGTCTCTCCCTTCCTCTCTGAGATGGGTGTGTATGTGTGTGTGTGTATATATAATTTCTTTTCTGGAAATGACCTCTTCTGTAAATTGAAATGATTTGGATAAGACAATTCACAAGGTTATTGTGGCTATCCAGTGCAATAATATTTTATAAAAACATAGAATACACAAAAATTGGTTCCAAACGCTTTTCCAGTCAAAGTTGTGGTCCTGAAGAAAATACAGGCTTGATGGAGACTCACACACACGCCATAGAATTAAGTGGTCTCTTTAAAAGGGAGAGCATTTTCACATTATACTTACCTCCCAACAGGCAGAGCGAGATCTGACTGCTTCCCAGCATTACATAACAATACAGGCCTGTATTGTTACGGCACACATGGCCATTCCAGCCCGCCGCCCGCTTTGCAAAAAGAGCCAGTTTTGTTGGAACCCAGCCAGGTTCAGTGCTCTTCCTGCTGTCTATGGCTGCCTTTTCACCACAGGGGCAGAGTGGAACTGTGAGCTAGCCCATGTGATCCGCTTTGCCTGACTCTCAATTCCAACAATTACTGTTGTTCCTTGTGATCAAGCCTCTATCCCAGTGGTGTGGCTCCCGAGCCGCAGTTTGCTGACCACTGGCCTAAAGTGTTTGCTATCTGACCTTTACAGAAAAAGAAAAGTTCACCTCCCTTCCCCCACAACAGGTGGAAAAACTGGAACTATGAGAAAGACTGTTCAAAAAAATGTGGATAGATTTCAGAGCACATGAAATGGGTGGAAATCTCGGATTCTGAAATAGAAGGTCCAAGGCAAGTGAGGCACGTGAGGAATAGAGAGGCTGAGGAATTTAATGGACTCCTAATCTCCAGTGGTGTGTGAATTTTAAGCAATTGTGGAGAAACAGTTTCTCTGCAAAATGTAGTCCGTTCTAGTTCAAATCCATATGCCCTGCCCAGAGAGTGAACTTAAGACTTCACATGAAATAGAGACTTGGGAGTAGACCGTACTATATCTATGTCAGCTTTCCTTTTCTGTTTGGTGGGGAAAGTAAGCCCTCGCAGAGCCATGTTATTTGATCTTTGAAAAGGCCAGAGTGCTGACAAGCACCCATTCTGGAACCTTACAATCCAACTCCAGGCTCTTTTGCCTACCAACTGGGTGACCCTGGGCCAGCAGATAGATCCCTCCATTCCTGAGTTTCCTCCTCTGTCAAAACTCACAGCAATAGTTCCTGCCCTGTAGGGTTAATACACGTAAAACTCAACGTGGCCTGAGTAGTAATCACTCTCTGTGTAAGCCCTTGCTACTGCCCTTTCCATGCACATGCATAGATTAGCTATTTCACTTATATGTACTGTCAATGTTTTTCAATGCATAGTGTGAATTCGGGCAGTTTCATTTACCACCCCACCCCCCTTTTTTTTTGTCCGTAAAGGGCACTGATTGAAATTTACCTTCATGTAAATATATCTGTTTAGACCAATGGACTCTTATTTGATAATTTCAGGCAAGAAATTATATTATAAAATGACTTGCAAACAATAGTTTTAACCAAATGTAAGATGCTATCTAAGTATTTGGGGCCTTGACAGGTGCAATGAAAAGTAAGTGCTTTCGTACTAGAGGACAAAGTTTGAATTCTAAGGTCGTAGGATTTTGGCTTCATTTCAAAATAAATATTGTTTTAAAATATAGAGTTGAATAGTTTGGAACCATATGAGGATACATTTGTTAATAGTTCAGAGGTAATTACCTTGTTGTTTTTTGTGTTCTAAGATTTTTTTTACCCTCATTGTTATTGTTTAAATAATAAAATATATGTGTACAGTGACTTAAGTTTAAATTTTGCTTTCATATGCATTTCTGTATTTTATTTGATCTTGAGATGTTTAAGCACAGAGATGTATGCCATGCGTGCTCTTTTATTTTTGGCAGGAAATATTGCAAGCATATTGATGGTGATAATTAATATTTTCTAAACAGTCGAAAAGCAGGTGTACCTTTCCAAATAAATCCAAAATAAAATTTCAAAACAAACTTGTTCAGTGACTACAAAAACCATTCAAAAAATAAAGTAGGAATTGTCTTAGTAGGTTTTAAATTAAGAATATTGTTAAAAATAGTATCATCATATTATATTTTTAAAATAAGAATCTTGTTTTATTCATCTTTGTACTTCATTGCTTACCAAGTGCCTACCAAACAGTAGGGCATTTACATACTTTAAATTGCATACATTTTCAACTAATTTTGTTCGTTTTTAATGTCGGTCTTTCTGTTTGTATCTAGAAGTTTGTGGGCTAGGGTTAATGGTAAGGGTAGCTAAGTTAATCTTCTATTATTATCTCAAAGTTACTAGTCTTGGCAATAATCACATTAATACTAACTGGCAAAAGAATGTCTGTCTCTAATTTCTCTGATGGATCTCATCTTGTTTTGAGTCACCCTTCACCCTGATGTAAGAAGCACTCGGTTTTATCAACATACTTCCCTTTTCTGAGTTAAAACTTTTTCTCTTCCATGTAACTACCTGGTTTGGCCTCCCCTGTCTTTCTCCAGGCACTGGCTTCATCCTTCCTTTCCCCCTTCACAGAGCAATTTTGGGCATAAAGGGCATGTTACATTTCCTGTGAACATAGAGAAGACTGTCTCTGCTGTCCATCAGGTAGCCCTTGTCTCTATCAAGTGTAGCAGAAGGCAGGAGGTCATGGGCATCTTCCACTGGTATCCACCACTTCCGGCATGTGATTGATTCCTGGTTTTGATGAATGGGAAGAGTGTAACTACCTACATTCTCAATGTCCCACACTCCCCACCTACTGTTCCCCAACTTCATCTTCTTAGCACTTGAGATTATTCCACATTGTGGAGAGAATCTCATAATTTTAAGGTTCCTTTTATTTGACCATAATAAAATCTATGTGACCCTGCAAATGCACTTGACCGGACACCATGTTACTTCAGCTATTGCTGCTTTGCTGCTCCCAGGCCAGAGAGGGCGTAGACTGGTGAAAACCCCATAGTTCTTTCTAGAAGCAAGCAGGGTCTCCCAAGGCTACTCCTTGGATTCTTTGATCGCCTTGCCTACGTGGATATTTTTCTTTGCCACTCAAAGGGGTTGACCTAAAGAATAAGGGGCCACCCCATATCTAGCCTCTTATCTTTTTACTTCCAACATTTTGGTCCTCATCTTGCCACCCACCAAGTACCCTTTTAATTTGACATAAAGCCCTCACTGCACGTCAGCACCTTAGTCTGCTGGTACCTGTCACCGGATCTGTAAATCCCTGCTGTGGAAATAAAGAACAGCCTTTATCTTTCAGCAAGGCCTGACTTTTGCAGAATTTAAAATTGTGTGTCTTCAGCTTATTACATGGAGAAAGCCATCCTAGAGAAGATCCGCATGTTGTTGACAAAATTAGTACAGGAGTCAGAAGCATTCGGGATTTCAGTATTAACCAGCATACCAAATGCATGGATTTAATATTTCAAAAATAGTTTCTGTTATATCTATTTTACATAATGATACAACATGTTCTTGTCATTTTTTTTTTTACTTACTCGCTGGAACAGTTTGTCAAAAATATCACAAGATCAGAATTAGTTGTTGTTACGTATAAAATAATCTATAATGAACTTTAAAAATCACAACTCCAGTAATTTAAAAGCCATTCACTACATTGTTTACTTTGCATACTGTAGTAAGTTCATAAACTATCCAATTAGATAGTTTCATTGAACATTCTCCCATGTGAGTCTGGCATAAAACCCAAATTAGAATAACTAACTGGGTTGGCTAAACATTTTGATCCAAGAGTCAAGCACAAATTAAATGTTAATTCTCTTACTCTTTTAAAGCTGATATTTCCCTAATCTGTCATGACAGAAAAGCTTGCAAGAACATGTTGTTACTTTAAGGGAATGTGGATGTTTGAGAAGAGGTCAAATGCCACTGGAAGATGCCTTCTCTTATGGTTTTTTAATGGTAAAATATGTCAGCAAGGCTTAAGAAAGTGGATGTAGATATTATAGGCAATTGAAAGTAGTAGGTGGTTATTGTAGCTGGAACGCCTCCCAGAGCAGATGGTTTTTTAGGAGTTTTTGAAGGAGAAGAGCAAGGTGGCCTGCCTGGCGTATATTAATTGAGTGCCGGTTCCAAGTGTAGGGGGTGGTTGGAAGAATGTGTGATGTCTTGAGTGGGCGAATGATACAAACAGTCATAACTTCAAAATAACCTGGAATTTAAA